>VTPC01005182.1:0-36312 GCA_011009095.1 Ignelater luminosus
AAAAAACAAGGATAGCAATGGAAAAGGAACCTTTTTTGAAGAAATGGAGAGTAATGACTAGTAAAGTCGATTTAGATCTAAGAAAAAAGTTGGTGAAGTGTTTTGTATGGGCTCTGCTGCAAACAGACAAAGAAAGAGCTGCTACTTTTAAGAAAGAAGAAGGAGAAGGTTGAAAGTAACAAACGAGCTGAAAGAGAAAGCAGAGGGATATGTTGGTATGAAGAAGAGAGGACAGTGTGAAGTCCCTAGGAAGGACCTGTAGAAACACAAACAACTTTTGATGATGAATTTAATTATGTACACATAACTTAAAAGTTCTTTTTTTTAATCACTCATATGGTTATTTATTTTAGCTGGTGTCTAGGCAAGTGATGCACATTCGTAATATAAACAACTGAACTTTAGTGCCTTGATACACGAATAACTATTATTTCACATTGATAATACGTTTTATAAATATCATTTTAAAGATGAAGTTAGTTGTAGTATAGGATGTTAAATATTTATATGTGAGCTATGTTGTAAGCAACTGCTTAATGAAGTATAAACAACTAAATAAATAAATAAATAAATATTTTTCTATTACAAAAGCTAAACAAAGATTAAAACAAAAGGAACGATGAGAAAGGATTTATGAAGTGTTAGGATGCTGCTGAATAATAAAAGTTAATCAAGAAGATGTGTAAATGTTAGTCAAAATTTTCAAGAAGAAAAGTTCGAACTATTCTACGAAATGAAATTTAAACAAGCGTTTTGTTGCTGCAGACATACACAATAGGAGATACCTTCATTAAATTTTTAAAATACCAATATAAATTGTTTTTTTCTGCGGACTCAGGTAAGGTTTCCTTTAATCTTCATACACGCCTGAAATGTATTCTTGCATTCTTATTTGCTATTTTTAGTTAGTTTCTATTTATAACAATGACCATAGTTAACTTATGAGCTTATTATATTAGATAATTTTGTTCTTTTTTGATGCACGTCCCACTTTCTTAACTTAAAAGAGGGTTTTACCTGATGTGATTTCTAGGTGTTTGTTTTTTAAATGCTGTAGTTTTAACATCCAAGTATCAAGCAATTCTTGAATAACATGTAATACGTTAGTGTAGTCAACCTATTGCGGGTTTTTATCAATTTTTTACTAATCAATTGTTTCTTTGCTTAAGAAGTTGTTGTATATACCTGCTAAAATTAGCAATCAATGTTTCTATTATAATATAAAATCAAGAACTTTTTTTAAGAATAAGAATTGTCGTCAGATCAGAAACCGGTTAATACAGCAAATAAGTATTTTGAATAATCAATAAATTCGCAAAATACAAGAACTAAAAATTTTGTGCCCACATTAAATAATATTTTAAACATAGATTGTTTAAAAAGATATTTAAAAATTACTAAATGTCGTTTGATACGGCTTAATTTAAGTATTGAAGGTATTAGAAAAATTGCTATTGTCTGTAAAGCACCTCAATCTAAATTATAAACGGTGTTAGATACAAGTACTTTGTTTATTTTTAAGGTTAAATGCATCCGGACTATTGAAGAGGAGGCCATGTAATTTCAATTGTTTCTGCGTATGAACATTGCTACATGTGTATACGTAGTTTTAACACTTTTATTTGAAACATTCTTATTGAAGATAGTGGTGCATTCGAGTGAATAAATAGAGATGTTAACAAATAACTACCACTTTTAGAATAGTGACTTCGAAACAGAAGAAATTATCTCGTTTTACACACCACCGCGCCTTTGTTAGTTTCATTCACGTTTTATTTTCGTCTTGCAATTATAATGCTATAATTGAAGCAAGCATTTGATGTGGTAATGACTTTGCAGAAAATTCATCCTATTTTTGTTGATACTACCATTAAGAAAATTTTTTTGAAAACATCCGCCTTCATTGTCTTGTCACAATAGAAAAAAATGCAACATATCGATGACAATGCTTGAATAGAATTGTTCTACATTCAATACCAAAAATGTTAATTGCTAGCGCCTATACGTTTTAAAATTGGCCGAATTTACACTTGCAGGGTCCCGATTTTGTGATGAAATGCCTACGCAGTTATACACACAGGGCATCATCATTTGGATGTCAAGTGTTGCGATTTGCGAATACCGGGTTGCAAGAAATCTGAAGGAGGGGGCTCTATAAGTATTGCGACCACCATAAGCCCGCGAGTCACTAAAACATACTGTGACATCTTAAAACTTGAGGGAATCTGGATCAAGTGTGAAAATTACCGAGTGCCATCTTCAAGTGCGAAAGAAGTGCGAGCCGAAGTACATAATCAAACGCTCATTATACCTACATACGCACGCAAGGTTTTGCTATTGCAATATAGGAAAGGAGGTATGTACCTTAATGATTTTATTATTATTTTATTTACTTTTATTATTAGAATAATAAAACATTATTGATGGAATAGTGAGTCAATATTTAATTTAGAGTGGTGGGAAAATCGTTATTTTTGTTTTATTTTTATTTATATTTATTTATAAAAAATATTTTCACATTAAATTGAAAACGAATAATTTATTAGGAAAATTAGAATTGAAAAATTGAACCGCTAAAGAAAAATTATCAATAACTGAAAACTAGTGTGTATTTGTAAATCTTCATTGGGTTCTAAAACAGCCATAAAAGTTATGTAAACTTCCGAGCCGCCCAAAATTTATTGTAAAATACAGCTATGTTTATAGTGCTATTCAAGAACGTAAACTTAATGCAAAAAGGATACGCTAAGACACGAGTATAAAGAGGTCGTAAAGTTTTCACGGCGTGTGCAAAAATAAATATGTATACTCAACAGTTGTTATATGGCCTAATCAAAAGGTGGTTTTTTGATGATATAATATCATTTTGTAATTCAATGTTTTTTTACCAGTTTACAATATCATTGCTTTTTAATTTTCTTTTTGAGTAATAAATAAATAAAATAACAAAATCAATGAATTTTCCTCTTAATTATTATTCAATTAAAACAAATTTTATTTTTAAATTTAATTTGATCTAGTAGTATCATATTTCTTTTAAATCAAAACTAATTCAAGTTTAATCCTCTATATAATACCCTGTTTTGTTTAGCTTCCCACCAGAGACTTTAACGTTACATCAGAAGCGAAACCTGTAACTTCCATTAATTCGATAAACATTATAGAGTCATTTAACCCAAATCAGAATAAATTTATATAGAAATATCTAAATTTGCTAAAACTAAAAATTCTTCCGATTTTAACAAAACAATAACATTAGGAAGCAAAAGAATGTTATTTAATTCCTACCAAATAAACATTAAAAGGTCGTTAACCATCAGAATTGCAAATAGCTTATTCGGGAACCAGCAATTTTAACATGCCCAATAAATTACCGGATTGGATCTTTGAAACGTAGCAACTAACTAAAACGCAAAGTCCTAGAGTTCATTTAACTTGTGGTGTGCTAAAGGGGCTTTTTCGGCATCCGTTGGCCACTGGGAAATTTTATATCTGAAACATCAATCTTCGTTCCTGTCTCATAAAGATCGTTAAGAGATAAATGATCCACCCCTTTCGATCGAACACTAGAATTTCGAATTGTTTCCTTTTTTTTCGTATTTATATTGGCGAGGAAAAAAGAAGAACGAAGTTTCAAGTTGACTTGTTGCAAACAATGTTCTCTTTAGATTAAATCTGACATTTTAAATTTAGAAAAGGTTCTTGGAATAGAGAAGACTCTGGTTAAAAATATCTTCGAAAAAAATGAATTTTCTCCCTTTTTGAATTTTATTTTTATTTATAACTATAAATATTTCAATAACGTTTTTTATATGTAAATTCTCATTTTATCGTCGTAAACACATCGTTATTTATAGTAATTTCCATTAATAAATAACTAACTAACTAATATTGTGCTACTGCAATTCAGCTTGTTCGGAACTAATTAATAATGCATGCAAGAACACCTTTTAGGCTTATACATTCAGTAAGTACGTTGAAAATTACATAGTAAGCCGCGGAATAATTACTATATGAATTATGCTCAGCAAAACGCTGTCGTAAATTACTGTACTTATGTCTATTTACACAATAAATTAAACATGCAAACCTCGACAAAGGATCTTGTTAAACAAGCCGACATAATCAATTATCAAAGAGCTTTCACTGAAGGTTAGAATCAACTTGAATCAAAGGTGTAGTAAACTTGAACTTCAGACTATGTCAATCTAGCCATAAATGTAGACGGTTGCTTGCGTAACTTTTTTCTGCAGGTCGTAATTGTTTATATCTGCATTTTTGCAGACGTACTGGTAAGGCCGCTTTAAAATAGAGAAAAAACGTGTGTGCACGAATCAACGTAACTTGGTTCGTTTTTGAGGTGAAGTAAAAGATTTCATGGCCGAGCAAGTTCAAGTAAAACAGGCTTTTATGGAAATCAACACAAATCGTTTCTATATACCTACTTTTGCAGCTTTTGTGTTCGGAAAGATCTTATAGATAATAAAAATAGATATTTAAATTAGGTAGACAGGATAATAACCCATTCTTTTGAAATTTATATCTTGAAAATATTATAATTTTGTAAATTCTTAACAATCCAAGAGCTATGTTTTTTTTCGAAATTTAAATCTTTATATGCAAATAAATAAAGACGATGTTTTCATTGTATTGCACTTTTATACTTGATCTTCTTTACGGCACAATTTTATTGAGCATGATATTGCAAACCGTCTTATAGTCGACCTTGCTTTAATATTCAGGTTTTTTTCTAGCAAGGGCTTCTTTGCGGTTATTAGCTGGAACGGCTTTAAATTATAACATGAACATTGATAGGTAATTAACTTGTAAGTGTTGAAATTCTTTAGTGGAAATTATCAGATAGTAGCAGTAGATAACTTCAGGGAAAATAAACTTGTCTAGAAAATTACGATAATGGTTTGCGAAAAGCTCGAGGATAACGTTACTTATTGATTAATTTTTAATTTTTGTAAGTTTTCTTAATTTCCTTTTCTGCCATTGTTTCTCTTTTTTCTAAATTAGACTATTGATTGGAACCTTCAACATAACAATAGTGAATAGAATAAAAAATAAGAATTCCTCAAGGTTTTATCTAATTTAAATTTTTACACTTCATTATGGTCTATACATGGTCATTCGAATTTACGTTTCATCATTTAAGATTGTAAAAGCACCAACATAATACAAGATCTTTTTGTAAAAACAATCTTTTCTATTTAGTATCTTTTTTTATAACGCCACAGTCCAAATCAAGCACTGATCTGTTTCAGTTAGTCATCTCTTCCTATAATCTTCTCCTTAGTTTTCTTTTCATTTTGCATCTCTGGCAACTTTATTTTATTTTCTGCATCATTCCTTTCCATTTTAGTTTTGGCACTCATTTCAAAATATATGAATTGTCCATTCTGCTTACGTGTTCAACTCATCCTTCTTACTATATTTTGGATCAGAAAAGTCTCAGTAACCACAGCAGTATAGCTGTAATTGTATTATTAGGCTGTTTTATACCTAGGAGTTAGTTTTTGACATTTTTTATTATATTCCGTGTCTCTTGTGAGCTTAGAAAAAGAACTTGTTCAATTGTCCTCTTTAAGTTTCTGAACGCAAGAGCCTTATCCAAAAAATAGCTTATACTTTACCTTTATATCATTTCTTATTAACTTCATGGTTAAAGAAGCTTCCTCAAGCAAACTCAAGTTGAATTATCTAGTTTCTCGTGGGTTTTCCCAAAGTTTCAAATTATCAACAAAAAGTTTTGCCAATAATATTCAGGGACTCAGGCATTACTGTTGTTGGCAACATTTAAGATTAAACAGATTCACAACACAGTGAAACTGAATTTTTCTATTGATGCTACCAGTTTTGCTTTTCTAACTGTATCCTTCACTCTTTTCCTTTATTTTTGATACTCAATATAATCTTCGGATGATCTTGACATCAGATACTTTTGCCAATAATCCTTTTTACTTTTTATTCCATCCTTACTTCACAGTTCCACCAGGGCGTCTGTTTTTCCTTATTCAATTTCTTAATCACCCTACAGATTTTCTCTGCTACACTCATGCTTTTAAAGAATCAGCAAATATTATGTACTGTGTTTTTGCAAAGATATTACAATACAAATACAAACAATAATGACCACTAACATAATTCTTTAACTTTAGAAAACTAAAGCTAAGAAATAATATTAATTATAAATAAGATATTTTACGCAGCCCTTTTTCCTTTGGTAGTGTTCCCAAAATTAATGCTTTGGGTTACTATAAAACTTCTAATGATGTTTGCGCCTAGCTCTTTTACAAAATGATTTTCTCTCATGCTCTAAGAACCAAAAGTCTTAATAGAAAATAGTACAAAAACAATATAATCAAAAGACTCATTCAGAATATTTAGAATTTTTGCTACCTTTCCCCGTACGCGCAGCTTTTTTAGATTTCTTTGATGTTTGGGAGAAATATACCGAATTATAAAGCGCGCTTGATTATGTCATTAAACACTCTGTGAGGAGATACAGAAGTGCATTCGTAAGGCTCACAAACAGGTTCACCCATCCTCCAGACGAAGGCAATAGAAAAGTGGAATTATTTAAATGTAAACCTAATAGAACCGATGACAATGTGTTTTATCATTACTTTAGGTTCTCGTAGGAATAGTAAGCGCGCTTTTGCTTTAAGATCTTGGCAGTTAGTGATAACGTTATTGATTGTTACTTGGCATACCGCCATATCAAAGTCTTTTTGGTAAGAGGTCAGAGAGGGAGTGGAAGAGAAATTAGTTTCTTACCTTTTAAGATTGGAGTAATCAGTAATAAATAAGGCATTCTGAGAATCGGCAATGAATTCTGAATAAGAAAAATCGCGACATAGGAACTTAATTTATTTAAGTTAGTACAAAAGCATGGTAGTGTTTCCAACTTAAGTTCCAAAGCCTGACTAATACCTGACTGTGATAGGAAAGATCCTAATAGATTAATTGAATCTAGATTTGTTACAAGTATGACTGAAATTACCTGTAGGAAAGTAAATCTTGATAATATCGAAGACAAGA
This sequence comes from Ignelater luminosus, assembly GCA_011009095.1. NCBI lineage: Eukaryota > Metazoa > Arthropoda > Insecta > Coleoptera > Elateridae > Ignelater > Ignelater luminosus. Next base: position 7,048 of record VTPC01005182.1, read on the forward strand.
TACATAAGTAAGATCATCTGAAAAAAACCGCGAATTTCCTATTTCTTAGTGTTAAGACTAATACCAACATCTAAACTGAGATCTATGATATTTTGAAAATTTTGTAAAACTGTAAAAGGATTACCTGCTTTGATAACGTCGTCTAAATACTAAAGGTTTCATTCAGAAGTCAGCGAACTGATAAAGAGCTGTGATACTAAACAAAATGATATACTAGGTTGATTGTGGAGATGGTTTTTTGAAATTAATTACTTTTTAGTCTATTTTCTTTTTTATTTCTACTTAGAGTGTACTATACTATCTTCTGAATTAATCAAAACAGTTAGGTATCTGTAAAAACTAAAACGCTACTTCGGAATTTCTGTTAAGTAGATTAACAAAAGTTGGGCCGATAGACAGTTCCTTAAGAAGAAACACTTCTTTAAGGCTCATTTTTCTAATCATATTGTTAACCGTTATTGATCCATTCTCTTAAAGTTTCAGCAATTAATCTTGAATTCCATTAATTTCAAACATTTTCTTCAGTTGACTTATGTGTGTCTCGAAAACCCGCTTGGAAGAAAGACCTTTTCTAGACATGACCGGTTCTGTTTTATTTCTTCGCAATAATGTTGTAAGTATCTCGCAGAAGTATAAGCCTCGTAGACTCTTGCTTTATATCTTGACAGTTAACAAGTACACGTCAATTTTAATTTACGCCCTACTTTTTTTTTATCTCAAAGGTGATTGCAAATTAAGATGTTGATAAAATGCATCTCTCAGAGATTTTTCAAGTCCATACTGGAGTATTTCTTTGTCAGAATCACAACGCACATCATAAAGTTAAAGAAAACCAGAGGACATTGTCAAGATGTTTATAAAAGAAGTTAATGTGATTGCATTTTCCTTTCATGCGTTCATCTTCATAGTGTTTGGGTTTGTGTTGACATTTATAAATTTCTTTCTTTCTTGCACAATTCTAGTAGCACAAATAAGGCAACAAAAAATTGAAACATAATTCGCAGACTAATAAAAAAAAGAGAAAATAAGAAGTGATAAACTTTTGGATTTTCTCTAGTAGATTCATCTTCATGAAGCTCTTTTATATTCTTTAATTCCATCTCTGTTATACAGGGTGTCCCGCGACTCGACTGACATAGCTTAAAACTGTGTTCCTTAGGTCATTTGAAGTCGAAAATACTCAATACATATATGTCCAAAACTCAATAGTAAAGGAGTGTGGGCGATATTAAATTTAAAAAAAGATGCATAACAAGTGTTTTATTAATAAAAAGTACGTTTAACACAAAGTTAATTACATTAATTGTTCAAAATGCCTCCCCTTGCCTGAATACACATTCTAGCTCTTCTTATAATTGAAGAGGTAGCTCTTTGAAGAGTATAAGGGTCCGCCTTATGGATGTTGCTACAGCCAAAATTTTATGAAGTAATTCATCACTAGTGTGAGTTTTTTCGGCATAAACTAAACTCTTCACGTGTCCCCAAAACATAATAATACAGAGGCATTAGTTCTGATGACCTCGATGGCCAGGGAATTGGACCTCCTCTTCCAATCCAGCAGTTAGCAGAGTTGTTATTTAGATATATTGTTACATTTCTACCAAAATGAGGAGGTGCACCGTCCTGCTGGAACCGCTTGTTAACTTGTTATTTAGAATCCATAAATAAAGTGAATGACGGTATATTTTTGATTTGAAAACCATTTGTTGTATGAAAAATTCTATCGCCTATAACTCCCTTACTATTGAGTTTTAGACATATATGTATTAGGTATTTTCCATTTGAAATGACCTAAGGAACACACCTTTAAGCTTTAGTAAGTAAGGCATTGTTTCAGGATGCATGGTTTTTCTTAATGAAAGATATTTATCAGGTGTTTTCATTCTTTATAGATTTTCAGTGGATTAATAATATACAGGGTGTCTTAAAAACATTCAGCCTGGGGCTAAGAGTGTATTCTAAAACTTAAAATAAACAAAAGCAGTGTGATAAACATGGGTCTAAAACTAAACTATTTCCGAGATACAGGGTATTAAAGTTTCATTTAGAATTTTTTATTTTTTCAGTGTTTCACGGCAAGATAAGATATCGGAATAAAACTTTTTACATACTTGTTACTACTCTTTTACATAGTTTTCTATTTGATGTCCTTATCAGAAATGGGAAAACGGAGGGGGGGCTAATTCATTACCCTAAAGAATATTGTTACACCACTGAAAAATAAAAAACTTCTCTATTTTCGAAATCAACAATCGATTTTTCATTTTCCCTTAGAATACATCACGTTTGAGTAAAATTGGATTTCTCGAAAGCTCTAAAATTCAACGGCCAATAGCAAGGCGTTATTTCAAAAATAGAATGCAATTATTTGTATCACATTCTTTGGCATGAATCAAACCGATTTTGTCGTATGGCATTTTCTCCTAAAGTACGCCGTTTTCGAGATACGGAGTGTCAAATTTTAATTAGAAACAAGAAATTGTAAATCCGAACAAATAATGATTGAACAACGTTATTAGCAAGTTATTTTGTTGGTTTCTGTCAAGCTCATGGCATGCTAGATTATGTAAATTACATTAAAACTTATAATCCTCGTTACTATTTAAAATAAATACGACAAGTCGTAGACAGTTTTAATTTTATGGGTTGATTAGTTTATTATTATTTTGTATAGTAACCTTACGGTAGCAAATAAATAGAAATAAACAAAATAAGAAGTACATATTCTGAAAGCTAAAAAAACAACGAGTTCTGATATGTTAAGACTATGATTGGTATTAAAAAATTAGCCTATTGTTAACTTGAAAACAGTTAGACAGGATAAAGGTTTAGAGCAGTTACTATATTCTTGATGAAATTAAAAAAATCAATTTTCTTATTTATTTCAAAAACAAAAGAAGGTACATAATGCTGATTGCACCAATGAACTCAGCAGTAAAAGGTAGATCAGTAAAGTACATGCAGTTGGTTTTTAGCTTTTCTAGTTTCTGAGATATTCTGCATTTACTTCATATTTAGGATACCTAACACATGGGCTCAAAAGTCCCAGGCCTAACAAAGAAAACACGGTTTTTTTTGTTCAAAATTAGCTTTATTCATCAACGTAATTTCCATCAAGAATAACGCAATCATTCCAGCGCCGCTCTAACATTTCAATACCACTTTTGTAGAACGATTTATCTTTTGCCTCAAAATAGGACTCAGTTTCAGCGATAACCTCTTCATTCGAGAGAAATTTCTTACCGGCAAGCATTTTTTTTAGGTCTGCGAACAGCCAGTAGTCGCTGGGAGCCAAATCTGGCAAATACGGTGGATGTGGGAGCAATTCGAAGTTCAATTCATGTAGTTTTGCGATTGTTTTGATTGACTTGTGACACGGTGCGTTGTCTTGATGAAACAAAATTTTTTTCTTTGCAATTTCGGCCTTCAAACGCTCCAATAACGCTATATAATATTCACTGTTGATGGTATTTCCCTTCTCAAGATAGTCGACGAATATTGCACCACGCACATCCCAAAATACCTAGGCCATAACCTTTCCAGCCGATTGTTGTGCTTTCGGTCGCTTTGGACGAGGTTCACCAGTTGCTGTCCACTCAGATGACGATCGTTTTGATTCCGGAGTGAAGTGATGGATCCATGTTTCATCCATTGTCACATATCGACGCAAAAATTCCGGTTTGTTACGTTTAAACATGGCCAAACACTGCTCAGAAACATCAACACGTTCTTGTTTTTGGTGAACAGTGAGCAAACGCGGCATCCACTTTGAGCAGAGCTTTCTCATAGTCAAATGCTCATGCAATATAAAGCCAACACGTTCTTTTGATATCTTTACGATGTCAGCTAACTCACGCAACTTCACTTTTCGATCATTCAAAACGATTTTGTGGATTTTGTTGATGTTTTCTGGTGTTACCGCCTCATTTGGACGTCCACTGCGTTCTGCATCATCGGTGTCTCTACGACCACGTTTGAAGTCAGCAAACCAACGTTTTATTGTTGTTTCTGATGGAGCGGAGTCCCCATAACACTTTTCAAGCCATTTCTTCGCTTGAACGGTATTTTTTCCCATCAAGAAGCAGTGTAAAATTAAAACACGAAATTGTTTTTGATCCATCGTTTTGAAAATAACAAAAGTAGCGTCACTCTTAGCACAATAACTCACAAAATAATGAATAAAATATCATGAAATTTTAACAGCTGTCTTTTGAAGGTTAGTACTAACTGAAAAAGCGGTGAATGCAATAGAACTAGCCCCATTTATTTGTTAGGCCTGGGACTTTTCAGCCCATGTGTTAGTACACATTGTACACGGCTTAGAATCTTGATCCAGCAATAATGATTCTTTCCTTTCTTCTAAATACAATAAGTCAATATTTAGTTCATGTTAACGCTTGTTATCATGATATATAGATGACAGTGTGTATGCTTCATGCTAAACACAGTGTTATTGATTTTACTGCGTGATACAAATTTAGAATAGCTTCAGATTCTAACAAGGAAATAAACTCTTCTTTAAAATTAAATTCATTAATGTGTTCTAGCTTATTGTACTGGTTTAATATATCTAAATGAAACGTCTATTATCATTTTTTAACATTGACTATAACTTTATCTTTGATCCACTTAGGTTTATAATTCTTATACTAATTCTTAAATATTGCATCTTTTTAAAAAGACGCGTAAAAGTAAAGTGAATTAGTCCATATCATAACTAAAGTGATAGTCATCAGAATACCGTTTGTAAATTAAATCTAAAATTTGATTAATTGCAAAATCCTCAATGATTTCTATTCATAAAACACCTATGGCATAACTTACAACTGCAGTGAACATAAAATTTAAAACACAAGATTACATGCAGATTTATACACGTGAATACTTTTTGAAAACACGTTTTTAACCGAACGTAACACTCTTGTTTGACACTAAATTAAAACTAAAAAAACTGAAATGATAGAGTAGTTATTCAATAAAAACATTATTTATAAAATGGAATTTGAATAGAATAAGAAGCTACTGAGTACATTAACCTACAGGCATTAACGACAATTAATAGTTATTTATTCTACAAGTAGGTAAAAAGAAAATTTACACGCGAATGAAAAGCGTTGCTTCACAAACGAGCGAAGCGAGCGAGTGTGATAATCTCATGATCATGAGTGGGTAAATTTTAATTATCTATGAGTAAAATGCGACATTTTGTTTTATACTTATAGTTCTTGTAATAATACGTTTAGAAATAGTATAAAGTAGATATAAAACGTACATTTAGAAATTTGATATATGTTTGCAGTAGTTAACTATGACACTCCTATAAGGGTAAGACAGAATGACAGAAGGGTGAATAAAAATGACCGAAGCATTGGTGAAATGTCGATTTCGCCACAAAAACAGTAAGTAAAATAAAAAATAACTAAATATGAAATAGCCCTATAAGATAATGCACGGTTCGTTTGTATACATTGCTGCTAATTAAAACAAAATTTATTTATTTAATTATTAAGAATATAAAAGAGGTTAAAAAGCTATTTTTATTAGTCTATTCCTGTTCATCATTAACTCTCTCATTATTTAGAAATTTTGACAATATTAAATGGCAACAATAAAAATGCTGCAAGGCGAAATATAGTTTCTTCCTGGAGAAGTCCAATTAAACATCCTTAGTTAAAATAAATTTACAAACTTAAATATTTATAATTTTGCCTTTCTTCTAAATAGGTAATAAGAAGAATTAGTCAGTAATATCTCTTCCAAGGCTGTAGAAGATATTTTACTTCGGTGTAATTTAGTCATCATTTGTAGTTTTGTGCGTGTTGCAAATTTAATAATAATTTGGTGTGAAACACTTTAGCTTCTTAATTTCTTATAAGAGATAATCTTTTTCTTTGTATTTTTACGAAATTATTTTTGTATTTACCGGAGGTGTACATGTACCTGTTAATTCGAAAATTCCCATACAACTTAAGGTAACCAATTATTATTATATCTGAATGCTAAATTATAATAATTATTAAATTGACAACAGTGAGTTAGGGTAATAGGATAATTAGCAATACGTTAATCAATGATTTATAAAACACGCCTTGTTGTCTTGGGCATATTATTTAGTGATACTGCTAATTAAACTTCTTACAAGCATAAATATCGAAATAATTGGTTTTGAAAGAAAATACCCAAGAAGAATATTCGTACGCCCGTGCCAATAAAACAAGATCTGCCAAAACATAAAACCTGTTTTAAATTATAGTAACAGCCATAAAATATTGAAATGCATAAACATAACTTTTGAACTGAAATATTAACCCTAAGTGAACATAACTAACCACTGCACTGTTTTAATGAGCTTAATTTAAGTAATAACAAAATTAAAAACAAGTTTTTCTGTAATCCAGGCTACAACGTAAATAAAGTGGGTAGTAGATACTTATTTGTGTTTTCATTTCAGGTTCTAATATCAAAGATTGATTGATTAGAAACAGTTAAAAAAGGAGTGTCGAATAAAATTGCCTTTGAAAAATAGCACGTTTGAATATTTAAAGCAGGTCCAGGATATAGCGGTTTGCAATAAGAATAAATAAAAAATAGAGGCGCTTGCCAATCTTACATCTATGTTTAAACAGCTCACGTATTAAAGGTAATGAGAAGCTCGACTTGGAAACCTAGTTTTCAGTGCCAACTTGAAAACATTAAAGTATTTGCCAAAATTATGTCCACGCCAATTGCTTATTTATCAGTGTTATGTCTGAATTCAGTAATTTCAATTGCTATCTTTTACGTCTCAATTATTTCAGAAACAAATTGATGAAAAAAACGTCATCCGGAGTTTTTCTTACTGTTTGCTATTTCACGCATGTTTAATCGATTAATGAGGCAGTTCAGTTGTTTAATGTAGCGAAATTCCACAATCCTAATTAAAGCGACACATACCGGTGTACAGTCTGAGAATGCCTAAAAGGATGTTTGCAATTTATAGATATTAACACAGCATCAATCAGAATATTACTAAATTCAAAAAATCTTTAAACATTTTGCACTTTGAATACTTATTTTTATTGAACGACATTTTAAGAAGACAATTTTATGATGTAAATAATATCAAAAAATATTTTTTTTTTTTTGGTGATACTAAAGTGATAAATGCACTGTCATTGTTATTAAAACAACTTCATCATTTATTAATATTTTTATCTATTTGGATCTTAATTATTAGAGCAGTGGCTAACTATTTTTTGAGTTTCTGGTGCGCCTAAAAATTTTGAATTTTTTGGTAACATCCTAGAAAGCGCTTCTATACCATTTCTATTACTCTGCAAATGGCCGGCACATACTGATGCAACTATATGGAATTGTGGAAAAATTGTAGTATATTATTCCATAAATGATCAAATTTTAAGTTTACGGGTAGAGCGTAATGGATATAATTGGGACGAGCATTTCTTCTCAGATAAATTTTATTAAAAATATTTAACATCATGTCAAAATACTGCAACCGATTGACTATTTAAGAAAACTATAGTTTTTTGCGCATTCGCACCAATGTGCAACATCTTGAAGGGGAGATTTAAAAAGCGGAGAACTCAATTATTGAAAAGAATATTGCATACGACTGAAGAAATGAAAAAGCTTTGTCATTTCTATTCACGGTTTGGCAAAAAAATTCGTTTCTGTACTTTTCTGATGAAATGTATCGTTTCCAAACAAAATCAAATTTTTTGACAAACCTAACCGCGGTGAGTTTTAAGAAATTTAAATAGAAATGATTCCCCTTAATATTGTCTCAGACAATATTAAGCAAAAAATTATTATTTCTTATTTCTTTTGGGTAAAAAGAACATTTTTGAAAATAAAAAAACCTCCCTAAGAATTATTTTAAAATTAGTTGGAATAGCATATAAAAGATGTTAGAAAAACATCGGCTGAGAAATTTCTAAAGTGGGAATCATTTCTACTTAAATTGTTTAAAACTTACCGCGCAACGCTTAACGCTTTTCATGATGGTCAATTCGTCAGTGATAAGAACTTAAAAGAAAGCCAAACTTCTAAAGTGCGCATTATCATAATTTATCTTGTCTGTCTCTCTTGGTACCAGTTACTTTCTCTCTTAAAGAAGGTTTTGAACTATTTTTTAGTACCAGCACGGTGCCATACCGTGTTGTTGGTTAGCTTTCATATAGCAAAGCTTCTTGGACCTGTATCAGGCTTTTTGCTCAAGTAAGAGTTTTCGAGATGCCTGGTATGTCTCTTTTGGTAACAGTTACATATTTCTTCGAAAACTTTGAGCAGCCTTTAATGTTACAACACTCAGCTTTGTTGTTATTTCTGTTAACTTTAAAATACTAACTCTTTTCTAGTCTCCATCAGACGTTTTGAGCAAGTAAACGTTTTTGAGGTGTCTGGTCTGGTTTTTTTTTGGTAACAGCTATTTCTTGTTTAGGAAATTTTAAACTATTTTGTAATGTTCAGCAAGCTGCAATGCTTAATTTTGTTGTTATTTCTGATAGTTTTGAAATACTAACGCTTTTTGAACCTGCAGTAAGCTTTTTGGGCAAGTAAAGACTATTTAGGTGTCTGGTTTGTCTTCTTAGGTAACAGTTACTTTTTGCTTAGGAAGTCTTGAACTAGTTTTTAATGTTCAGTACAGTGCAACGCTTAATGTTCTTGGTTCTATTAGATTTGAAATACTACTGCTTTCCTGTTTGTTTTGTTGTTGATTCTCCTAGCTTTCAAATAGTAAAGCATAGAAAGCTGAGATTGTTAGTCAATTAATAATATAAACGACCTGTTGAAAACTGACTTTTAAGTTAATGCAACTATCTTATTCCTTTAAATTCCTTAATTACATTTCTTTTTAATAAATAACTGAAAATAATTACATGCTACGCTATCGAGATTTTTGGATATAGTAGCTGTTTGATCATTTTTAGTATATGCAACTATTCATGTTGATGAGATTGTTAAAGATGCTATCGAGTTCTTAAGATCTCGCTAAGCTTACTGATTAGTTCTATTTGGAATAGTCTGAAAGATTCCAATTAGGATTTTTCCATAACTCTCGATTTTTATCAACTAAATTAAAGACGTTTTTATTGAGTTGCTGAAGAAAACTTGATAAACAAATGGTTAAATAATGTCTATACATAATATCTGCACATTGTTTTTAGATGAGGATTGGCCATGCTTTTGATTTGTTAAGTTGCAAACGGTGTGGAATTTTTGTTACATTGGAAACTTCATACTTGTCAGACAGTCAAATTAGAAACTACTTGACATTTGAGAATTTGAAAAATATCTGGAAACATATTAAGCAATAAATGACGGAAATATAACTTTCCAATTTCAAGAAAGTTTTTCAAAGTCACTTCGACATAAAAAGCTTCATTTATACGGTTTTGCATCTCATTAATACAACACAAACTGTTAGGTTACTATGGCTAGGTCTCATCTAAAAACAACGTGAACAGGATATACTAGAACAGATTTAACACCTGGTAAGTAGTGTTGTATGGGCATGATCAATATAACAATTGAGATGTTCTAGAAGACTAGATCAATTCAATAGGTATAGACAGATTGTGTCATCTAGATCATGGTTTCTGTTACTCTGGGATTTTTTGGACATTACTTTTGATAAGAAAATTTATTTTTCTAATATCTATTTATCAAATAGTGATAGCTAAATTAAATAACTGCAAGCTGCTACTGCCTTCTCTAAAATCATGAGCTTAATACAAAATGCATCTGCAAGAGTGTAAATCAAGCGCTCTTTCTATCATTTTTTTGGAAAGTAATTGTTTATCTAATTATTATTGTTTTTGATCACATGATATATTCAGTTTACGTGTTTTTTTCTATTTTCTCACCTCATCTTCCGAATTTATAGTTAATATCATAAACACTTCTTCCATTTTGTCAAAAAAAGGGCCAAATCAAAAGATTGGGTGACCTGCATAGAATTAGCAATTAAAAAGAGTCAGCACAGTTTTTGATTTCAATTTGTACTCATAACTCAGATGGTAAAGATCGATAGTTTTTTTTTAATTGGTCACAAAAATTCTGATCGTATCTACATCAGGTCACCAAGTTCTGTTTATTGGTTGGCGAAAATGTGTTATATGTGACTGCTGTGAATACCTTTGAAATATCTTTACTTTCATTTTTCATGTTTCATTTGACGTGGGAAAATCAACTATTTGAGCCTATAATTAATAATTAGATTTAGAAATTACCGTTTACATGCACTAATAGCTACCACAATATTTTAAATCCTAATGGAAAACATAAAAAACTCGAGATCTTTTAATCTTGATGTTATTGGAATAAATCTTGTTATTTTATATTTCTGAGAAGCTAAACCTTTTGTGTGTATACAAAATAATTCATTGTAATAATACTTGTAAACAAGCAAATTATACAAGATCATCAATATTCAATTTTTTATTTGACAACATTTGAAATAAATTTAAAATGACATTTAATTATAAAAATCTCTTGCTGCGAAGTTCTAGCCAAACAAGTCAAAGCTTAACGTGCAGTTTTCTATTTGGCTTATTATTATTATTAGGTACACGAAAAGAAGCACCTTAAAAAGCAACTAAATTGATATTACTATTAGAACCACAAAAAACCACTCACACTTATTACTCGTCGTTTATAATCTTCTTCTACATCTATTACTCTGCACTATAGTAATGCTATTGTTAGACTTCACAGTTGGAGTTGAAAGCCTTCTAGCGTTCTACAAAACAGGTTGCACTGAAAGTAAAAGTTGTTAATTCAATAGTTTTTTTATAACAAGTAAGCTTTAGATAAGACAAACTGTGCGCTTGTATGGGTTCGAATGCAAAAAAGTGTTACTTTTTTTGTCAGTCACGGCACGAGACGGTACAATAATTGAGAAGTATCTTTTATCAATTAAATATTTCATCGAATGTTTTTTCGTTTCTTTTTAATTAAATAAGAATATTAATGAAATAATAAATAAAAAACAAATAAAACAGGCTACTATGTATACAAAAACTATTCCATTCATTTCGATATACTGCTTATCAATTTTAATTTTATAAAGTTCTTGATGAAGGCTTAATTGATCAGTCTTTAAAAGTTGCAATGGATGAGTATGTAATCATTACTAACCTTAATAAAATTTTAACAACAATGGTAGTACTTGTTGTGAAGTAAATACCTTAATAAAATCGAACGTGAAAATCAGTTGAGTAAAACATAACAAAGAAGAAAACTAAGACACTGAAACATAAATTTACTTGAATACTATAAGTAAAACGTTAAACTACAAATTGTCTTAATAATAAAATCAAGCTGCTATTGAAAAGAAAAATTATTTCGTTCTGTTTGATAACTTAATTTTGTCCAAATAGTATGCAAACTAGGTATACGAAGATAATTTGATTTGAACAAACTACTACATATTAACATTTAGGCAACTAACAATATTTCCATGGTGACCAAGCAACTCCACGTTTGAATTTCTTTAAAAGTGGTTACGCTCAAATTTCTTCTAAATCAAGAGTACGCATGCCATAAGACAAAAACTGGAACTTTCAAAACAATTTAGAATATTACAAAAAGATAAATTTATTCAAAAGAGAAAGAGTTCCTAGATGGTGTAGGCCACTGCAAATAATATACTTATTGACTCCAAACAAACTGTGCCAAAGGCTGGACACTCAACAATAGGGTGGGCCGAAAAATAAAACTTTTCGAGTTACGAATTCTAATAGTGAGGAAAAGTTGTACTTTTTCATGCTGATAACGGGAAAAATAACGAAAAAATTCTCATCTTTTATTTTCTGTTCGCGCAAGAAGCCTAAAGTCAGAAAAAATTACTTAAAAATTGATTTTTTTAACTTATGATCAGGCATACTAAATATAGTGCGGTAAAATTCCAACAGCGTGGAAAAGGTACCTAACCGGGTCGTATATAAAAGGAAACAAAGATTTACTCATTAAAATAAAGTCTTCGACTTGCACATTGGACTCAAAACAGTATAAAATACCCAAAAAATGTGATATTCTGACATTCGTCACGCATTCCTATATTGATTACAAGTATCGAATTAAACTAGTCATTGCGTCTTATTAGTATAGTGTAATATTAAATACTTAGCATTTGCTAAAAAAAATCTAGGGATTAGGTTACTACAGATATGCAAAGCGCGACGGTGGTGTGACTTGGCCCCCTGAAAATGGTACTCCAGTGGTACTGAACTTGACATCGCAAACAACATTTCCCAATATATTTCTGAAAGCCATTATGACCTAAATACACTTGTTACTATTGGGTGTGATGGAACAGCGACAAATACTGGATGAATAAATGAAGCTATTCGCCATATTGAGCTTAAACTGAAGAAACCATTGCAGTGGTTTATTGCTTGTTGCATTTTAATGAGCTGCCTTTAAGACATTTATTTGCTCGGTTGGATGAAACCACATCAGGCCCAAAGTCTTTTAATGGGACAATGGGAAAACAGTTAACTGGATGCGAGAAACCAGCCGCAGTAAAATTTGAACCCGTTCCATCTGAAGAAATGCGTGTGACTAAAACTGATTTAAGCAGACCAGTTATACCTCCTAGAATTGTTCAAGCAGTGGAAACAGTAGAATGCTCTGGCGATCTTGCGGCAAAAGATCCAGGCCTTCTTTGTCACTCCCGTTGGTTAACCTGCGCAAATCGTATTTTGAGATTATACGTTTCCCAAACTGGACCGAGTGAAAACCTAAAAGTGCTACATACATTTTGAAAAGCTGTGAACCTGTCTAGTTTGACATAAAAATGTTTTCGTCTGTGAAGGATGGGCCAAAATATATATTATTAAAAACTATTCAAACATCACGATATTTATCAAAAGATTTATTGAAGATTATAGACCCTGCTTTCCAAAGAAACGCTTTTTTTGCGTATCCTGAAAATTTAATAACAGCTATGGCAATGAATGAAAGACAAAACATAGGGGAGTTAGCATTTAGAAGGTTGAAGAAAACCAGAAGCCAACCCATTTAAGGAACTTTAATAAGAACTTTTCTGGTGCCTACACTAAATTTTAATGCAACAGACTGTACTGAACTAGTAGATTGGACTTCTTGCACCCTCTCCCCACCATCTATGATGGCGAAGGTGACAAATAAAAATATTGATTCTCTTCTACTGCGTAAAATTGTGCCTGAATTTGACTATGTAAACTTACCCTGTCGTATCCAGAGGGTAGAAAGGTATGTCAAACTGTGACGGAATCTGTGATGAAAGTATGCGGCCATGAAAAGCACGATGGGTATATCAGGGCTACTTTATTTTCCAGATCTGTGATGCCACAATTTGGAAACAAAGCTGACTATAAGGCAATGCCTGGTTGCACAAATAAATGAGAAATAAAAACATGCCCGAAAGGTTGGGTTGATGAGAGGGCATGGGTGGAACCCGAGGTGCAGTCACCTCCCCGTAGTAGGTTCTGGGTCGTTACTCTACACAGGAATGGGCGAAGAACTGCACAACTGATAGGTTAGGTACATATTATTAGTTACACCATAGGCTGCAAGGCTTAGTAATTTTATTTCGATACTTTTTTTATTATTATCGAAATGCATGACCAATGTTAGAATATCACATTTCTGGGTATTTTATGCTATTTTGAGCCCAATGCGCAAGTTGAAGACTTTATTTTTATTGGTAAATCTTTTTTTCCTCTTATATACGACCCTGTTAGGTACCTTTTCTACGCTATTAGAATTTTACAGCACTATATTTAGTATGCCTGATCATAAGTAAAAAAAATCAATGTTGAAGCAATTTTTTCTGGCTTTAGGCTTCTTGCGCGAACGGAAAATTAAAGGTGAAGATTTTTTCGTTATTTCTTCCGTTATCAACATGAAAAAACACAACTTTTCCGCACTATTAAAATTCTCAACTCGAAAACGTTCATTTTTTGATCCACCCTACTCAACAACCGTGAGCAATCAGGATTTATTTGGAAGTATTTAATAAACTAATAAATTGTTGGAAGGCCAAAAATAGAAGAATAACAACAAACAACAAAGGAGACCAAGAATAAACTTGAAGCAGCCCGAAAAAAGCCAGTTGTTTTTCGCAGAATCCAAAAAGGGTACCCGACCCAAAAATTCCAGTTTGTCTGAAGAACCCTGAAAAACTTGAACAACTCGATTGGCGTGAAAAGTCTAACAAGTCTAATCTCAAACATTTGTTCAACATCCTTTAAGAATTTGAGAAACCCAAATTGAAGAGCCCAATATAGGCTTGAAAGGTCTAGAACCTGTAGCTTAAACAACAATATGATGAAGATTTGTTGATTGCTAGCAAGATTACTGCACCTAGATGTGACTGTTTGACAGATATATAAAAATCAAAAATCCAAACTGAAAACGCATTGTTTTTTTAAATTGAAAACTTTTTCAAATGAAAGCAATTATTAATGAAAAACAATTTGCTGCTCAGCAAAAGGGTCAATCGATCCGAAGAGTCCTATCGGCCTTAAAAGCCCAACTGGTTCGAAAATGCAAATTTCTACACTAATCGGTTGCTTCCATTTCCAAATGGTTCTTCATAATTTTATAATTTGATTTGCGTCATTGTGCAGAATATGCTTTGTGTTTTTATTTATAGATAAATACTGGTTATAGTCGCACTTTGACCTTTTTTATGGACTGATACTTAGACATTTCTTGTAGAAAAATCAAAACTGCCTGTGCTGGTGTTTTACTACATTTCTGTATTTTCTTTGCCCTTCCTTTAGTTTATTCATCATGTTTTCATTCTATTAATTTTCTTATTTACTCTCTGAACACATAAAGGTTTATCATTTGTAATGTCTTTTTGGGGAATCTCCCGCATTGCAGGGGTTACAGAGGTGGTTGCTACACCATTGTTCATAATATTATTCTATAACTTCAAGGTTGAGATAGTTTTCTCTATGTTAAACATTTATTTTTGCACGACTATGTTAATATGGGTTTTTCTGTTTTGTACGGGACAATAAGAAATTGAGAAATGCACAAACACTTAGTTTTAGAATTTTCTGAATGGTTTTGGATTATCGAGGTGACGTCTTTGGCATTTTTCCAACAACGTGGCTATAACTTTAATGACTTCTTTCAAAGCCTTTTTTTCTTACAACGATAATTGGAAAATCAGCAAAATATTATTTTGAAATAGCTAGTATTATCTTAACATACTGACCAGTGCATTTTTAATTGTAGAAAAATGTGACTGACAGTGGTTGAAGGGTTTGAAACTTTGATGGTAGTTAGCTATATCAATAGTTGGTTTTCTAATTGTTTGTCAAGCTGTGCTATGGAAGTGAATTTTCACTAAAAAGGGAAAAACAACAGATATCAAAAAATATGATGATGCCAGCAGCAATGAAGGGAATCATTTCAAGAATTTTGGATTCTCTTAAAGGATGTACCAAAAAATCAGGAAGCCAATCATGCAGAACGGTCACATTCAGAATAATAAGTTTATTCTCTACTTTGTCTTTACTCTGCATAAAACTTTCAGTTTTGTTGCTCTACTTATAATTCTTTATAACTGTAACTTGTTTACATGCAGAACCTGCTCTCGCAGATTGGTATCAACCAATATTCAACTAAACCAGCTTCAAGCTTTTTACTTTATACTACGTATGCCTTTCGAGTATTTTCTTTGGAAACATGAGAACCTTTTGATGCTTTTTGTAGTTTATTTGTCTCTATCCCACAATTCTTTAGATATGCGTTACTTACCCCCTTTTTCTATTATCTGTATTGACAGTTTGAGCAAAATATTTCTGACAAAAACACCAGAAATAATTATTATAACAATCTTATATTTTAACGCTGTATTAGATGACATCATTAGATAATAGAGGTTATGATTAATGAAATTAATGATAAATAAATGAATTTTCAAGACATAACTAAAGAAGTATAGAACGGTTACTATTATATATGTAATTGTATACCTCTGCGAGTTTTTTTTTTGCTTTCCAGTTTAGTCCCATTTTGATAGATTTTAACATTTACCAGCTCTTAGCCTGAACACAATTTTGCTTTTTGGATTTTGATTTCTATTGGCTATTAAATAGAATATTATGTAACAGATCTACTACCAAAAAAAGCCATAGATACTATTTTGGAATTGTTTTAGTCTTGAGATTTTCCATATAAAGCGTTGGTGACTGATGATTCCACTTTCCCATATCATCATCTCAATTCAATTCATTAATAAATGCTAGAAATAACAACCAACAACTAAGTTGTTAAACTCTTCCGTCAATTAACAAACCAATAAAACAAAGAAAAAAGTTCTGGACATTAGCACATAATTGAAACTTTAATCAAATAAAACAATACTCATGTAAGCTATTTCGTGTACTGTGTATTAAGTGAAGTAATTGAATTTAGATAATATAATGAATCTTTAATTTTAATTATCTTTAAACAACATTATAGCTAAGAGATTCATACACAAGAAACAAATTTATTGCATTAATTTAAAAGCATCTTTTAATATTAAGATAAAAACAATCTAAAAGGAGCTAATAAAAAATTCTACCTGCAACGATAAAATTAATTCAGTAATGACGTGTAATGTTGTCATGTCAATGTCCGATACAACAACGTGTTTAGTCACTACACATGTATTTAACTTGTTCATTAAAGAGATTCTGGATTGCATTTTTATGCAAAATTATATAAATTCATAACCATTATTTTTATCGCTCTAATAATTTCCCTTTCAGGTTTTTATTATGACAATTTAATTCTTTTTTGTTTTTCTTTTGCAGATGCTACCAGTATTTTCGAACTGAGTATTATCATCCACCAGCATCATGATAATACCTGCCATTATCACGCTTTTTCTACTAACTTACATATCGGCAACTGACATAGATCCAGGTAATTAATTATTAGCTAATTATAATTTTAATTGGTGCAAATTACCAAATCCGATAATTCCAAGAAAACTACAGAAATGTAAAGATCGGTCACCTTCACGTTTTATTATAAATACAACATAACCCAACAACAGCACACGTGCTATTATCACGTGATAATAAAATAGTTTAGCGAAAAGAGCGAAGGTTTAATAAACTCATTAGCGAAACAGGAACATCAATAAAGTTCGCTATTTATTTCCCTATAGCGAGATGCTAAAACTTGTTTTAGGTGTGGAATTTCAGTAATAAGGATATATTTAGCAGTTTTTACGTTTCCTGACTGGGTACCGTTAAATTCTTTGGTTCATCTTTCAAGGGTCCTTTACAGCATCCACCGAGTCATTTGCTACATGCTGGCTAATTTGCATTTTCAACTTCTTACGTCACTGAGTAACTTGACTGAATTTTTGTAGATTTTACATTTTATTATGTACAATTTAATGTGTAATCTTTAATTTCTTTTCCTTATAAAGAACAAGAATTTAAAAAGCATTTTAATTTTTCTGTCTTGTAAATAATAAATCAGGAGGAAAATTTGATAGTAACCTAAAAGATATTCCAGAAGGTACTCAAAGTAAGAATAATTTAAAATTTAAACATTATTTTCGAGATTTTAAATATGAATGTCCTAACTTTTATGGAGATTAACATATCTATGAACTTGTATAAAGACGATCGTCTGAGAATTTATTAATATTTAATATCTGAATTATAAATGCCACGTCTAGCCCTTTGTCCTTTGTGCTATTTGGTACTTGACATTCCCATTAAATGGCGCCTAGATCTTCTCTTGCTGCTAATGTTATATCAGTCTTTCTATACAACCAACATGAATCTTATCCAAGTAATAACCATGGTGGGTTGCGATGCACTCGTAGTATGACCGACCATCATGGAAAGTTTAATCGGAAGTTTGCTATCAAATCCATCCTATCCTATCCGTTGACCTCGTGCAGCGTCCACCCTTTCCATTCCATTTGGGCCGAAAAGGCATATGCCTACAGTAGCCTCGCCGCCTCGCAGCAGCAAGAACAATTATGATTTGACGAAATGACGTCTGGAAGTATGATGGTCAGAATATGTATAATGTAATATTTTTGGGGAAGATAAAAATTCATATTCATTTAGATATTTTCAACAGAATTTGCTTATCTTTCATGATTACCTATTCCGAATTTCTTCTACACTGAACACAAATTCCCGACGTTCATTTATAAATTTCATTGCGATTTTCTTAGAGCTTACAATACTGTACTTTCGTATTTTTTAACTAATTTTGTGCCAGTGATGGTTTTAAGGGCGATGAACCGCTTAATCTCCAGACCTTCTTTGTTTTCAAAAATATGTAAAAGGTAATTAACTGTTGGATAACCTATATAACAAGCAAAGACTTTTGCTTTTGTAAATGTGGCTGTTTTCTGTAAAAATGCCGAAAAAGCCATTTAGAAGTTCAAATGGCACTTCTAGCCATCACATAATTTTGAAATGGTGATAAAGCAATTTTTCGATGTGCAGGAACAAAAACAATAGGAATCGGTTTGTGTTTGGTTATGATCAAAAACTATGCAGACTGGTGTAGTTAATTCACGTATAAAAAGTAAGTTTGAATCGTGTACACTTCATCTAACTTAATCAAGAAAACAAGTATATAAAACTTTCAAAGGTGGCAGAGATTAGAAACACAAAATATCTCACAGGTATTATAAGTGCAAGAAACCCAGCAAAAAATGAATACCAAAACAAAAATATAAATCTTAATGGTTCGTTGGATGTGTCTACAACTAATTAACAAACAAAAAGCATTAGAATTTACGATACACATATAAAAACCGTCAAGATAAAATTAAAAATAAACGAGATCGTGTGTTGTGTAACTAGTAACCGACATTTTAATAAAATTTAACAAAATGTTACTAATGCTTTTGTTTTGGATTTTTATACTAATCGAAATTCTGCGATTAACAGATAATTTTTTATTCTTATAACTAAAATAGTCGATACCATAAATATCTTGATCGTGCTTTGAACGGATACATAACATGGACAGAGCAGTAACACAAATAATTATAAAGTTTAAAAGTTGTAGAATTTAAACTGCATTAGTTACTTTTTAATTTAAACAGGTTTTTTACTCATTGTTAGTTGTTTAACGTTTATTAACTTTAGCTTTTTTAGGGCCCCTAGTAACGCAGGGACTGCTGAACAATACTTGTCACTTCGTTTGCATTAACGCAATTAAGGCACTTTGTTGTTTTTAAATCTCAGTATTAAAGATAGATATCAAGATTCTAACGAATTCCGTAAAAGTGACGATACATGATTAGCTCAGTTAGGTTTAATTTGAACTTTGCTATCATTCTCTACAATATAATATAAATATTTAAATCATTTGTACAACTTGTACAAGTCATCAAACGTCAGAAACTGGAAAGCAGTTGCCCTCATTAAACGTGATTCAAACTTGACTTGAATCTTTGGTGAGCCGTTGCTTTTCTGAGTGTTTCTTAAATGGAACACCCCGTATCTCTTATGGTAACTTAGAAACTCCAAGCGCTAGTTTGAAAACAACAGCTTGCTGTAGAAAAAACGGGAATTAGTAACCCAGAGAAGTTTCCCTCAATATAAATTACAATTGCTACGTTGCTAGCTCGGCAGGCCGGAGATCGGAATGGTTCGGCGGTATGCTTCGCAAAATAGGGAAATGGATCAAGATCGCTGAGCGCCAATGACGATAGTCGTATGTCGTTAAATAGTAAAGTCTTGTCATACGTTCACTATATAGACGTTCTGGTAAACTTAGTAAACTCGATAATGCTTTTTTTTTACGTTAACGGAAGTGAACTCAAATGGTACATCCTGTACATCAAAGTTTGCTTTACACTTAATGACTTAATGACTCTTAAACACCAGAAGATTCCAAGACCTGGATAGCGGCCTTGGCAGTTATCGAACTCTCAGTGGTTTACAGCTGATCTCTACCTGGAAGTGCTCCAAGTAAACATACAAGCAACAATAAATGTTTCAACAGATACATATATATTGAAGTGGTTTGTGATCAGGAAAAATACAATATCAAAATAAAATTAAAAATTCCAAAAGTTACATTAAACGCCAGAAGAAATTAAATTCTGCCCTTTCTAATCTTGACTCATTAATTTCAGATGTGTTTTGTGACTGTTTTAATCAATACTCTTGTTACTACTGCTTGTTTGAGCGTATTCCATTGATCTCTAATCTGTAGTCTTGTTTTTATTTAAAGGAACTCATGTCCTCTTTGATGTTGACAAAATGACGTTTTAGGAAGTTCCAAAATGCTAAATCATAAAAATGCATGCTCACTTCCTCTTACTTTTGTAAAATATGATAATTCTTTGTTATAGAAGGATTTTCTTACACAATACTAATGTCCAGTCAACAGTTTATTTATAAAAGTAAAGATCATATGCTTAACATGCCCATTTAAAAGAAAACTTCAATTTAAAAAAAGATTTCTAAGTAACCGCAGAATGATGCGTTGTTTCACTGTCTCACGTAGTAGCAGCTTTTATGATGGCGCAATTTTTCTATTGATCATTTCATACAGATTTGCTGATGATCTTTAATAATTTACAATTACTTTTATAAGAGAAGTTTGATTTTGCGTAATGCCCCTTTCGACAATGAGATTCGTAATGTAGCAAAATCTGAACTTAGTTTGGCAATATGGTTAATATCCAAAAATGTAATGGACTTCTCAGTACCCTGCTAGCGCATCACACATAATTTAATTAGATTCGCGCACTTGTAATTTTAACATAACTACTGAATCAGTGCAAGGTTTACAGATTTCCAAGTTACCTGCTGCGAGTTCGATTTTCACATCATTCAAGTCGCCGAGTTGTTTAGCTCCGGGTGTACTCACAATAGTATAAATTAACAAATAAACCTCGCAGAGTTCACGGGAGTGGAGATGCTAAAACGACCAGACGGGCATAAACCAAATATCCCAAATAATTGTCTTGTGGGCCAAATACGCTGACAAAAATCTATTAAAATGGTATTATCCGTGCTACAAACTTCTAAATGAGCTACAACTCCCAAATATCTTCAGATCTATCTGATAAACACTGGATAAAATATTTCAACAACGATTTTTTTGTGGCAGGGTTCTATCAGATTAACTGAGATACGGAATCCGTTCCAAATAAACGAGATCATACAAGAAGGGCAAAAAAGAGTGAACAATAACTAGACAAAACACACCTCTCTACGCTACCAAATTATCACAAGGAATTCAAGTTAAGATCGAAATGCGCGAGCGACACGGATTTGAGAAAATCTTTTTTAGTAGAACATGATGGATCTTACGGACAATATAAAAGAATATATTTTCCACATTTTTTTGGAAAAGGATGTTCACCTCGCCCCTATGTCTCTGCTTCTGATGATCATATCGATTACTGGGATTTATAAAACTAATGGAAGTGATAAAGATGATTTTTCATTAATTATTACCGGTAATGTTATTGAAAAGCTAGGTACGAAATAAGTAAAAAACTAAACATTATTGTTTTAAAAAAACTCAATCAAATGGTAATAGTACTACAGAGTATAGAACCAAAAGCCTACTGTGCACTTTTTTTTAGATTATTAGAGAAAGTTATTTTGCATCGATTAAATAAACTTCTACAAGCTAATAACATTCTGCCACCTTTTCAATTTGGGTTTCGAACAAACCACTGTACCATTCAAAAACTTAAGCCGGTAGCTAAAATTATTGAAATTGACAAATTAAACCTTCTGACTACTCAACTGTAATTATTTCATCATCTCTTTGCAATTGAACCTTTCAAGTTCGTATTAGTCATGAATATTCCATTATTCCACTATACATAAAATAAGAGCAGGCGTACCTCAAGGTTCAATTTTAAATTCCACAACTGTTTAACGTTTTTGTGCACAACATCAGTACTGTAAACGCTAGAGTGTAAGACTATATGCTGATGGTGCAGTCTTGCTTATGCAACTTCAAAACCTTGACAAGACCATTGATGAATTACAAGTAAACTTAAATATGTAGAGTTTTGACAAATAAATACAGAACAATTCTTTGACCATCAACAATCAAACGACCAAATGTTGAAGTCTACTACAGAAATTATGAACAAAAGTTGAAAATTCATATTTTCTAACCCGTTACCATCTTGGTTTTCTTATGTTTCAGTTTATTTATTAGTCTGCACTTTACATTGCTAACTATATTTTCATTACACTTGAAATTTTAATATACGTTTGTATAATGAAATAGAAAGTATTTTACTTATAGGTGCATTTGGTATATTATATCAAATCAAAGACAGAGAAAAACAAACTATTTTTTCAATTCTCTTCCATTTTGCAATAAATCTTTAAGACGCTATATAGGTTCAAAAATATGAATTTTTTAAATTTTTGTCCGTAACTTCTATAATAACTTTTGACTTGGGAATCTGACTGCATCAAAAGATAGCTCTTCTTGCAGGTCACATTTTTTATCCAAAGCATGTTTTCATACAACCAAAGATAATCAAAGTATTTCTAGTGAACCACTTAAGATAGCCAACCCGTATACAGAGAAACCTATCTCAAGGGATACCACTTTTTTAAGTTCCAAAACGTTCCATTTCATAAGTGTTTACCTTTTCATAGCGAGCACCTCATATTACGGGCATTTTTTGGCGTTGATGCTGTCCGTTATAGAGAGGTTTCACTGTATTGTCGATTGCGTACACAAAAATACTTCCGTTTAAACTTGTATTACTGATGTAGGACATCACAAGGTCTATTATAGTAGTATACATATCATTTTTTAAGACTCACAAGGTTAGTTTAGATTAGCTAACACCGATATCGTTTTTTTGTATTAGTCCTTGTAATATTGTTAAACTACTAATTGTAAGTGATGCTTTAAAAAACTGTTGATAAAGATTATAAAAAAAAATAAAAATAAAATCAATAGGTAAACGGCTATTAGCAGTACCTGTTCGAGCGAAGAAACATTTGAAACAAACATGATAAGCCTGCTTAGAGCAAAACAATTATACATTTATATCACCCATACGCAGTAATTCAACTTCCTGCTTGATAAAATCTATCAATAGTTAATATGCTTTCGTTTATATTTAGTAGGTGTACAAGCATTTAGTTTTAATTGCAGACGTACGATTCCAAAGACTTTTAATCTCAAAAGTGCCATTCTTTACCGATGAATGCAGTATTCTTTGCTTTTTTATCAATTTAACTTTTAATTCATTTATTTTCTAATTTACTATAACTGAAACAAGTATAATTTTTATGGTATGATTTCAGTTGCGTCATCATTTTTAATTCCATCAGTGTGTGCATTATTTGTCAATTTAATTCTGTTGTATACTGTACACAGAATATAAATAATTTGACAGATAATAAATAACATGCACCTTTGCATGACATGTACGTATTCACTCTTTTCTTCTCAATTTGTTTTAAAAGGAAATGCCTCTAAAGAACTGTATTTACAAAAACAAAAAATCAAATATCTTTTCAGTTGGGTTTTAGAAAGATGCACATATCGTTTATGTATGATTTCACATTTACAAACAATATTTATTGTTTTGCGTTGTATTTATAGTAATGGAAGAAGAAAACCTGGAATAAAACTGCAGTGATTCCATAGTCTGTAAAAATGTTTCAAGAACATAAATCCTTTTAAAATAGCTACTACTTGCACGTTTCAATATATAACCTGTGTAAACTGTCTCTAAATGCATTTGCATAAAAATATGTGAAATATTAGCAACAGAGAATTCTGTTGAAATCTTTTGTGTGTAAAAAACTAAAAGTTAAGAGACATCACATTTTAATTTAGATATTTCCGTGATATTGATATACTTATTAAATGACAAAAGTAACAGTAGACATCTGAAAAGTGAACAATTTGACACTCGGGCAAGAATTACTTATAAACATTTATTTGTCTACTTAAATGTAAGACTTTTGCAGAGGACGTAAAAGCACTTTAATTCCTTCCTTTGAAGTAACCTTAAGCCGTCACATTGGAAAATCTATGACAATGTCATATTTATACTTTTTATTAAAATTCTCCAAGAGAAAACAATTTATCTGAGCTTTAAGATTTCTTAACTTTTTACAGTTTTTAAAAGATGATAACTGAGAAACCTTTTTAAGAAAACAAACAAGTTTTCTACTCTGGTGAAGTGCTTACAAAAGTACTTTAAGCTCTTTCAGTACTTCAACTATTGTGCTTGAATTAATTTTGAAAATGACGCTTGGTATTTCAATTTCTTTGTAATTGTACTTGGTGCTTTCAGTACTTTGTACAAAACTTAACAGGGTTTAAAGAACTTTCAGAGTGCTTATGGTACTTTCAGAGTGCTTCAAGCACTTCCAGAGTACTTTCAAACACCTTATGAGTGCTTGAAGTGCAGGTTATACGTTATATCTTGGCGAGCATCCGTACACTAATAACGCTGTTTTCATGCATTTGAAACAAAAAATGCTTTAAATAGTGAAAACAAATAACTACATTATATGATGTGCACCTTTTTTTTAAAAAAAATCTCTATAAAGCTTATGACACGATATACGATCTGAATCGCACTCCATTTATTCGCCAAGATATAACGTATAGCTGATCCTTTTCATAAGGGCTTGAAAGAAGAACTTAAAGTACTTTCACAAGAAGTTGAAGTATTTTTACAAGAGCTTGAAGCACTTTTACAAGAGCTTTAAACACTTCTCAATATTTCAACCACATATAGAATCTTGGTGTTTAATGTTTCAATTTTCAAGTGTTTGGCAGGTAATTCGAAGCACTTCAGTTCTGTAATTGGTGCTTGGTAATTGAGTTAATTCACCTCGGTGTTTTGTCCAGCTTTGTTTCAGTCAAGTGTATTACACTTGCATAAGATGTGCCACGCCGTTTTGTTCTCTATGCTACACAGCTCACAAGATGAGTCATTGACTTTGCTCATGTTGCAGAAGTGTTTCTTCTTCTGAAAACAGTTCTACCCTAGTACCTTGATAACCATTCAGAGCTTTTACGCAATTTTTGTCAACGTCTAACAGTTATTTTTCAGTCATATACCGACCACATACAATAATATTGCTCTGAGCTTTTCCCAGAATATGGTGACATATCTGTCTATATCTGACAACTGTCCTACTTCTGCGCTTTCTTACTACTGTTATTACCAAATGTGACATATTTGGCTTCGATTTAGTTAATTTAAGAATCTCTTTCGTAAACTTTCTTTGGGGTAATTGCTAGCTAGCTAACTTCTAATGCTTCAGGCTTGCTACTATTGTAAGTATGGAAGTGCGAGATTTAGCAGTTGCCTTAATTATTACTAAATTTATGTCTCTAAGTAATTGCAACGTAAATAATCACAAGTATGATTACTTTGTTGTACAGATAGTACACTCCAGTGGGTTTTATGATAAACGTCTCTATCAGTCCAGAAATTGCTTTATTTGTGGCCTTTTCAATATAAGATCTGAAGATTATCTTGATGTTCAGACTTACTCCTAAGTATGAAGGGACAAAATACCTTGTCATAAAATCTTTTTACCCCCTTGATAGAAAGCTTTTCCTCATTTACAGAACAATGGATTCAATCTCAACGTATTAGTCCTAAGACTTTTTAGAATCCGTGTCCTCAATACTAGAACATTAACTGTAGGTTCTATTAACTCTGTCTTGTCTTTCATCTTAACTGTTCTACATTAGTCATCAATGAATAAAGCCGATGTTGGTCTTTAAATGAATCCTGCACATTCCATTGGATATAAAACGTCTGGAACTTAATTTTAAGAACTATTTGGTATTTATTACTTAAGTAGTAGAACTGCTTCATTTCCCTTTGGCTTTTTATATTTAAGTACTATCTTTTCTGGCAGGCACAACCAAAGTGCATTTTAAAACAGCACACAATGACTACGGATTGGGTTATAACTATGTTTGGCTAAAGACTATACAAACTAGATGGAGTTTCTAGATGAACTGGTGGAGAGGGTGTGGGGTAAATTCAAAAGCAAAACATAAATAAACCTAACTTACAAAAATATTGGTAAAAGATTAAAGAAAGATAGATTTCACCATTGATCCTGTCTAATAAATCAAACAAATGTTGCCGAGAGGTGAACATAATATTATAATTGGGTTGATCTCATCGTTTGTGATTTCACAGACTACCTGTTTGTGTAGATTTTCCCTTGCACTACAATTCCCTTCCCACTTACTTTTAATTTTAAATTGTAAGTAGTGGGTTTTGCTGTATTACCTGTTTTCCAAGATTCAAATTCATAAAGAGGAAAGAAGAACTATCTCAATATGTAATGCTAACTCTAAAATGTGGTTTAGTAAAAACATGTCTTTTACTAAAAACATGTCTTTCTGTAAAAACAGATGACTTTGCATTTTTGTCTTAAGGTCAAATATAAAAGCAGACAGACTTAATTCAGGACAAATTTGTGCCCATTGTGTTTTTGAAGATAGGTATGTCACATTTTCAATCATTCCGATAATTTTCAAGCAGTAACCTTTTGTCCTTCAGATCTTACTCTCACAGTCGCTTTTGCTTCACTAGAATATTAGTCGTACTTAAATTTATACATCTGGTTTAATCAACTATTTTTGAAAAATAATAGCTGTCTTGAATAGATGTGTATATATCTAGGTAAGTAAATATGTACAGGGTGGTTCAAATTAGATGCAATTGTAATACATCTCACTTAGCATGAATGATAAAGAAAAGCGGTTTTCGTTGACATACAGGTACTTCTTCAAAACGATTTGAATTATGAAAATAAAATTGCCTATCTCAGTCAGATTTTTCAAAAATAGATTTTTTTCGATATCTCGAAAGTTACAAAAAAAGCAGACATTTTTACCGAAGAAGACTGCGACTTAAAACTTAACCTATAATTTTTCTATTCTGTATTGTCCTAATAACAGGTGTTATTATCGCTAGAGAATTTTACATGTGGGAAAGTGTCTGTTACGTGAGTCACCATTTTCAGCATTAGCAAGATCCCTCAGGTAAATAACATCATTATAATTAATGTTCGATTATTATTACTCGAGATAATTAATTTAGTGCACTACTATCAAAAAAATTAAGTCCTTCTTGGAGTTATTTATAATTTTTAAAATATCATGTTAGGAATGTTAGAAACTTATGAAGCACAACATATGTTAGTTTAATCAGCATCTGCTCTCTTCTGATGCTGGAGATATATAGAGAACACGTAGAATTGCAGAACTCACTGAAAAATTCAAAACGACTTTATATGACAAGTATAATACGTTAAGCTTAGTTGCTTGTATATGATCTTGTTCTTGCCAGACACCTGATGCATATCTTGTTTATCTATGAATACGAATAAAATTATGACTTCTGAATAAGTTTTCAAGGTTTTTCTGTAATCGTATCGTGCTCGGTATTTCCCATCGATATACATATCTCATAAAGATATGATTTATATATATAAAACTTCATCAATGGAAAAAAAACTCAAATTACCTTTTCGAATTTTTGCTGAATATGAATGTTAAATATTAATTTGTTCAATTTTTAATATATCTAAAAAGACTTAATTTAAATCAATAAAATACATGAAGAAGATTATACTTTCATAAACACATAAAAGGCCGTAATCGGTTATATAAAATTGGCAGTATTGTTGGCAAAATGATTTTTCTACATCCCATTAATTTTGAAACTCGCATGATTATTTAACGCTTG
The DNA here is from genome assembly GCA_011009095.1 of Ignelater luminosus. Taxonomy (NCBI): domain Eukaryota; kingdom Metazoa; phylum Arthropoda; class Insecta; order Coleoptera; family Elateridae; genus Ignelater; species Ignelater luminosus. The sequence goes on from VTPC01005182.1 coordinate 34,766, forward strand.
CTAATAAATTGAAATCTAAAAATGCAATATACAGGGTGTTCTATTCGTAATTCTAAAGTTGGGGTCGCTTCCAGTTAAACCAAAAGTTGAATTGTAACACAAATACTTGTATTCAATATGGCACATATCAAGATTTCAGAGTAGAAAAAAAATTCTTTCAATTCATACTGTACACAATATTTTTTTAAAATAGCATTATTTTTTCCAGGTTCGAGTGTCATACGCCACGCAAGAGAAATAGCATACAATGCCGAATTTCATTGCATAAATGAAGGGTTTTATGCAGATCGAAAAGAGTGCAAAGCATTTTACAGATGTATTAGAAATGGAGACAGATATACCGCAATCAAATTTGAATGTGGACTAGGTACCGTTTTTGATACTGCAAACAGTATTTGCAACTATCCTTATGCAAGTGGAAGGTCAGAATGCGCAGGGGCATGGATCGAAAACGAAGTAGACGGAAATTTCAGTCAGACGACATCTAAACCTCAAATTACAACTAGTAAACCACAAGATTTAGGTCCTATTAAACCAGTACACATTTCTTCAATTTGTTTTAGTGAAGGTTTCAGAGCAGATGACAGAAATTGCAGTAAGTTTTACAGATGCGTTAAAAGCGAACCTTCTGGATACATAGCATACGAATTCATCTGTGGAGAAAATACAATTTGGGATCAAACCGCACTTACTTGCAATTATCCAAGAGCTGTATATGGTAAATGCGGTAGCAGAAGGGAAAACGACGATAATGTTACTTATGAAGAAAGTGCATCCGGCACATCCTCGACCGCTGCTGCATCCGCAGATTCGAGTGCCTCAGGAGCTGCCAGCACATCATCATCTTCATCGTCGTCGTCGTCATCATCGTCGTCGTCATCATCATCATCTTCTTCCTCCTCCTCTTCTTCCTCTTCTTCATCAAGCACCAGTACGTCGTCATCTGCAAGCTCTGCTGCAGCAGCTGGAGGTTCATCTTCTGCTGCAAGTGCAGCTGCCAGTGGAGGTGGTAGCGGCAGCGGACAAGGTGCAGGCACAGGAAGTGGAGGTGGTGGCGGCAGTGGACAAGGATCTGGCACTGGCAGTGGTGGTGGTGGCGGCAGTGGACAAGGATCTGGCACTGGCAGTGGAGGTGGAGGCGGCAGTGGACAAGGTGCCGGCACAGGCAGTGGAGGTGGTGGCGGCAGTGGACAAGGATCTGGCACTGGCAGTGGAGGTGGAGGTGGAGCCGGCAGTGGACAAGGTGCAGGCACAGGAAGCGGAGGTGGTGGCGGCAGTGGACAAGGATCTGGCACTGGTAGTGGTGGTGGTAGCGGCAGCGGACAAGGTGCAGGCACAGGAAGTGGAGGTGGTGGCGGCAGTGGACAAGGATCTGGCACTGGCAGTGGTGGAGGTAGCGGCAGCGGACAAGGTGCAGGCACAGGAAGTGGAAGTGGTGGCGGTAATGGACAAGGATCTGGCACTGGAAATGGAGGTGGTGGCGGCAGTGGACAAGGATCTGGCACTGGAAGTGGTGGAGGTAGCAGCAGTGGACAAGGTGCCGGCAC
>VTPC01005183.1:0-61452 GCA_011009095.1 Ignelater luminosus
TTCATTTCAATTAGTAGGTCTCTTTTTATTTTCCTGCTTGTAGAAATTTAACGTTTTATGTCCATATTAGCACCCCGACTCCAACTAAAGAAATCTAAAAACGAAGAGACAGTACTGTCGTGGACGTTTGATTTCCACCATGCCATCGTCTTCAGTTTTACCATAGTGAGCTGAAAAATGCCAGTCGCCAATTTTTTTATACATTCAGACAATCAAAGTTCGATTACGTGTAGTGTGGTTCCTTATCAGCCTGAGCAAATTACAGAATGAGTCACTCGCTACAATTTATAGGTCTTTAGAATCAAAAATTTTTGGTTAGTCTTCTTCACTTTAGACGCTAATATCTAACATGTTTGTAGGTTAGATCTCAATGATTGAACTGGAAATTTCAAAGCTAAACGAAATACAGGATGAGTACAAGTTTTGAAAAAATAATGCGTTTTGATAGTCTAATCTCAATCTAAACGATTTCGTTAACCTATTTTGATAATTTTAAGAACCACTATGCTGTGTGTTAGAATTAAATAAGGCAATTATTATGTGATTATGTTTCCTTTAGGACTATTATTTGCAATTCAGTTGCTTGTATGAACGCATTATTAATCTGTTATCATTGTGACATCGTTTAGCACCCACTTATAATAATATAAACCAGCTTTTGTTCGTTGATATAGCCATATTCGTTTTGTGCTCTCCACAGTGTTAGTTAATATAAAACCGCAGTTTTAAAATAGTATTTCCGATGGTAAGTTAAATTTTGTGTGAATCTTTTCATATGTCGTACTTAAAAAGTGAACGTTTCCAGATAATGCAAGAATGTTGAGAATTTCTACGAAATTGTTATATTTATGGTTATGTTTGCTACCAGTTGTGTTAATGTACCCAAAGTGCTTTTGGTATCCAGGTTCGTGCAGCTTATTAAAATGCAAGAACATAATTAGGTCAAGGTTAGGAATTGCTTTAAGTAACGTAGCAAGCGAAGGAAATCCTACTCAAGAGGACTGTTTATACTTGGATATCAGTCATTCAAATTGGTACTCGATTCGTAGCGCCGATTTAAACGTGAAGAATCCTTTGGGATACAAAGAGATACGACTTAATAAAAATAACCTCACTCTTATAGCAGAAGATACATTTACGAGATTTACAAATTTAAAACGATTATTTATCAAGGATAACAGATTGGAATCGGTTAGACTGGTTAATAATAGTTTAAGACAATTAGAACAGTTGGATTTGAGTTATAATAAAATTAAAGAGTTCAATCTGCCGAAACTAACTAATTTAACAGTATTAGTTTTAGCTTATAATCAGTTAACAAGTTTGAAATCATTAGTATGTAATTTTGAACAATTACAAGAATTAGTTGTGAATAATAATAATCTAACAGTTATTGAAGATTGTTTTAAATGTAACAAAAAGTTAAAAGTCATCAACTTATCTTCTAATCAAATTTATCAAATTGATTCTAACGCTTTTAATGATTTATCAGAACTAATTTATTTATCTCTTAATAATAATAATATAAGTTTTTTACATCCTAAAACCTTTGAAAGCTTACATAACCTAGATGCTCTTAATCTGCAAAATAACAATATTAGCATTTTAAATTCCACCATTTTGGTTGGTTTAGCTAAGTTAAAATATTTAGAATTATCAGATAATCCTTTATCGTTGATAGAACCATTCGCTTTCTCCGATTTAAATAATCTTTATAATGTATATTTAGTGAAAGGGCAAATAAAATCCTTAAAGGGTAACACATTTTGGGGATTGAAAACTTTAGAGTGGATGAGTATAGAGGGGCAGCCTCTTAAAAGAATTGAAAGTTACGCATTTAACGGTTTGGAAACGTTAGGTTCGTTAAGTTTGAAAGATAATGAGATCGAATATATTGATTCTGAGGCATTTACAAATATGCCACGTTTGTATTATTTAACGTTAGTAAATAACAGATTTAGTTTGAGACCTTTTCTATTTTCAAAAGTTAAAACTCTGATATATCTCAAATTGGATGGAAATGAATTTTATAATATTGAAGCGAATTCTTTTTCTGGATTAGAAAGATTACTGGAACTCCACTTGTATAATTGTTCTATAAATTCAATTTGGGGAGGTGCTTTTTATGGGCTTGAAAAGCTTTCTCTTCTTAAATTAAATAATAATTTTCTAACAACAATAGCTAGTGACACTTTTGTTGGTATGCATAACTTGCGTTCATTGTTTTTGGATAACAATCAAATTGAAACTATAGAATCGAGCAGCTTTTATGAAATGGAAAAGTTAGAATTGTTAACTTTATTTAATAATAAACTTTATGGTGTGAGAGAGCACACCTTTCAAGGTTTGAAAAATGTATCTGTACTCAATTTAGAAAAAATGGAAATTACCAATGTTGATTCGGAAGCCTTCAATGGTCTTGATAATTTAATAGAAATCAATTTGGGTTATAATAAAATTAAGATAATAAAAGAAGGTTCATTTATAGGTTTAAATAATTTAACAAAACTGTTCCTAAAAAGTAATTTAATAAAATCTTTAGAGAATTACGCTTTTTCAGGTTTGACCAACTTGGAAATTCTTGATTTGAAAAATAATACAATTGGCTCATTAAAGGAAAACACTTTTAATGGTTTGAGCAATTTAAAGAATTTAAATTTAAGTTATCTGGAGATTAATGAAATAGAATCAGGAACATTTAAAGGTCTAGATAATTTAGAAGTTTTAGATTTGAGCGGTAATAACATAAAGAAATTGAAAAAAGAAACATTCTTAGGTTTAAAAAATTTAAAATTGCTTTCTTTACAAAATAATACCATAATGGAAATTGAAAATTTCGCCTTTAAAGAGCTAAATAAGGTCGAAACATTTTATTTGAGTAAAAATTATATTCACTCTTTAAAAAATAACACATTCTTTGGTTTGAGTTCTTTGAGAAAATTAAGTTTGAATAGTCAAAATATAGAAACTATCCAAGAAGGTGCTTTTAATGGACTTGACCAACTGAAAATTCTAGATTTAAGGAAGAATAAAATTAAAACTCTAGTAAGTCATACTTTTAATGGTTTAAAAGAATTGCAAATCTTATATCTTAATGATGGTTTAAATACCATTGATAAAAATGCTTTCGATGGATTAGAAAGTTTAAGTTTTCTCAGGATAAACAATTCGGAAATTCTACAAATTAATTCAAATAGTTTCATTGGTTTATCAAAATTAAAGATTCTATACATAGAAAATTCTCACGTTGATGTCATTAAATCTTACGCCTTTCAAGGTTTAACTTCACTGAAGAGTTTAGATTTTATAAATTCGACCATCAATACTATAGAAACCAAGGCATTTACAGATTTGCACAACATAGCAATTAACAGCGCAATCAATTTTTTAAATTTGTATAAATTATCAATTCAAAATTTACAACCGGGTGCTTTTTTCAATTTTACACTATCATCAGCTCCATATTTAGAAAATTCCTTGGATATTTCATATAATGATCTAAGTACATTAAAAGCGCACAACTTTGAAGGTTTGGAAAATTTAGAAAAACTCGATATTGAGGGCAATAAGATAAATATAATCGAACCTCTATCGTTTACAAACTTAAAAAATCTAAAATATTTAAATTTAGCAAACAATAACTTAATAAAAATATCAAATGATGATTTGGAAGATTTAGTCGAGTTAACCTTCCTGAATCTCAGTTTCAATAAAATATCCGCTATTGAATTCAATGCTTTTTCTAATCTCAACAAATTGTTAATTCTAGATATTCAATTTAATAAAATCAACGTTTTAAGTTCAAAAACCTTTGCTAACTTATCGTCCTTGAGAAAATTAGATATCAGCAGGAATAACTTAATGAATTTGCCAGACGAGTTATTTTTCACTCTTAAATCTTTGACCCACCTAAATATCTCCCATAATAAAATATCCAAATTAAATCACAAAATGTTTTCTTCCCAAACATTTCTAACTCAACTTTTTGTGAATTCCAATAATATCACAGACTTGGATCCTTCATCTCTAATTAATAACCTTCCTAACTTAACTAGAATTAATTTGAACGATAACGTAATTTCTTGTTCACGATTAAAAAATATCTTGAAAATCTTTCATGAAAACAACATCGATTATGTAAAGACTCTAGATTATTTTGCAACAGATAAAGTTGATGGTGTTAGTTGCGAGAAGGTGGAGCAACCAGAGTTAGATGAGTTCCAATCCAATAAAACTGTTCCCTCTCCATTTTTGCAGCGAAACCTAACCAACCTCTTACAGCTAATAAATTTGAAGCTAGATAGTTACCTCGATCAAGATAATTATTTTTATAGCAAAATTAACGTATTTGAGGTTTTGTTAATTATAATATGTATTTTAGTTTGTGTAGGTCATAGTGTAAGTCTTTGGAAATGTTTATATCGTCGACATGTAAATAGAAATGTTAAACGAAGTATTTCAACTGCGGAATTAATAAATGTTACATTATAGCAAACTGATGTTTTATTTACTTATTGTTATTGTTTTAGTTTAGGGGAGAATGGGGAGGATTGGACCACGAGAGGTTTGGGTCAGAGATATAATAGTTCAAGAATAGGGGAAGAATGTTGTCGTGATGAGTAGCAACGAGCTGAAGAGGAAAGAAGAAGATCTCCCGACAAAGAAACAATAAATATGAAACAAATACTACAAGCATTCCAGAAGATGAGGGACGAAATGAGAGAGGTTTCAAAGATAGCTATAAGCAAAACAAAGCGTTAAAAACAGAATTAGAAAAGACAAACTGGAAATTACGACAAATAAAGGATGAAATAAAACACAAAGAGAGCAAATCAAAACATGAAAAACAGCTACTATAAAAGAAAGCTGTTAGCTTAGAGGATAGAGATTGATAGAGATCAAAAGAGGAACAACTTAGTAATAAAGAACGCCAAGGTCAACGGAGGTTGAAAAGGTACTAAAATTTAGATATACCCATTAAAGAAGCCTATGAAATAAATAAGGAAGTGACTGTGGTAAGAATGTACAACTGGAACCAGAAAAAGGCGATAATCGAGGAAGAAACAGCAACTACATGGAACCAACATTTATATAGAAAACGAACTGACCCCACAAGAAAGAGATATACAAAAACAACGGAGGTACATAGCAAGACAAAACCAAGAACAAGATAAAAGAGTGAAGATAGGATACAAAAAGATAGCAGTGGATAATGTTATACATCTATGGCACGGAATAAAGAAGAAGAACTAAAAGACGGATACTGACTATATTGACCGGGAGCAGATGAAAACCAAAGAGGAGCACAAGGAGTAGGACTGATAATAAAACCGGAAGAAATGAGAAAGCTACAAAAAGAATCATATGTAAATGAAAGAATATTAAGAACCGAAATAAAAATCAAAGAAAACAAAACCTGGATTATAATTGTTGTATATGCACCAAACGATAATGCAATAAAAGAAAAGAAAGATAAATTTTTTAAAATCTTACAATGTAAACTAGACAACGTGGAACGAAATACCATACTAACAGGGGAAATGAATGGGCGTGTAGCAAACAACAACAAAGGAATAGAGAGATACACCGAAAATCAACAGAGAGAAAACAAGAAATGATAACGGCTACAGGCTAATAGATATATGCATTGCAAACGACCTAGTGATAACAAACACAAGATTAGAACACAAAGACATTCACAAATATTTAAGAAAAGTACATAGTAGAAACGAAAAGTCACTCATACACTACTTCATCGCAAATACAGAAACTTAGAGAAAGATCAAAGATGTAAAAATCCGCAGACATGCAGAAATAGGCAGCGACCACTATTTGGTACGCATGGAAATTGTAACAGCCACAGATAACGCAAATAAGGAAAGGAAAAGAAAAATAATGAAGAAAAAATAAGAAGTAACAAGTTAAAAGAGGAAGTTGTCAAAGCAACATACCGACCAAAAAATGAAAGACCTATTCGAATCAACTAACTACATAGACATAGAGACAGAAAACAAGTGGATACTCTTTAAAGAGAATATACTAAAGACAGTTGCGGAATAACAAAGATAACAAATACACACACCAAACGAAGCCAGTGGTAGAAACCAAATATCCAGTCCAAAGTCAAAGTAAAGAAAAATAGGTGGAAACAATATATAAGAACAAAAATGGTAGTGATAGCCGATACAGAAGAAACACTGCAGAGAAACATAACAATATATCAAGAAGAACTAAAGAAGGTAAATATAAAGATAAATCTAGAGAAGACGAACACAATGATAACAGCAGACAGAGAAAGGAAATATAATATTAATATTGGGGGAAAATATTAAAACAAGTAAAGACATTTAACTACTTGGAAACGAAAAGCAAAAGATAAGCGAAAAGATAAATGAAAGACTAGGGAAGGCGGAAAAATTATTTTTTGGAAAGGAAGGAAGGAAATAAGAACGGAGGTCTACAAAAAAGTTGTGAGGCCAACCCTCAAATATGGCAGCGAATCGTGGTCGATAACAGATAGGAACAAAAGCAAAATCGGAGCTATGGAGATGAGATTTCTGAGAAGAATCGAGAATAAAACGAGAAGAGACAAAATAAAAAATACAACAATTAGACGCCAACTAGACATAACTCTAGTAGAAACAATCATCGAAAAAAGACAACTGAGCTGGCTAGGCCACATGCACAAAACAGGAGACGGGAGGATAACAAAGAGAATTTTTGAAGCAAGAGTTCGGGAAAAAAACAAAGTAGGGTGCGCAAGGAAAAAATGGGAGGAACAGGTCCGTAACGCAGCAGAAAAAGAGGAATAAGTTGGAACGAAATTAAAAGAGGTACAACACCACACGGACGTCACCGAGGCCCAAACATACGACAATAACATACATAATAAACTATTATGTGTTTATTATAATAAATAATGTAAATATATGTAGGCTGACATCTAACGGTAAAAAAACAAAACGTTAAAAAAAAGTTATTTACAGCGGTGGAACACTACAGAGATGACCAGAGGAGACTGACTTGGGTTTAGAGATTGGCATCCTACTCTCTCACTGCGACGTCCAGAAGCCACAAGTTTCGGAAGAGCGTCTAGTTTCAATAAATTTACGACAGGAAAGTTTTTTGAAAACTTAAAATGTCTTTTGGAAAAGCATAATTTTCCTCCAAAAAATTTGATGAGACAGCAGTCACAACTGTCCACAAACCTTCCAAGGTTCTACTTCTCGTGGCCAAAATCAAATTGACCAAGTAACTGCGAAAGAGCGAGGATCCTTGGTTACAATGTGTGATTTTATAAATGCAGCTGGAAACGTCATTCCTCCAGTATTTTTTCCCATGAGTTAAATTTACTAGTTTAATGCTACGAGGTGCCCCAGAGGGAGTTTAGGTGTGACAGATAAGTCTGTTTGGATAACGCGCGAAAATTTTGTCGAGGCAGTGAAACACTTTATTACATATTCTACAGCTTTTTCTGATAATCCAGTACTGTTATTGATAGATAATCATGGAAACCATGTCAACATCGATGTCATTACTGAAAGGAAATCGCGTGGCGTTCACCTACTTGCATTTCCGCTGCACTGTAGCTACCGGTTACAGCCGTTGGACGTTTTTGTATATGGGCCGTTCAAAGCTAGATATAACGTAGCTGCGACTGCTTGGATAGATGGATTCATTTGGCCAAAGAAAATGCAGAGAAATCTCAATCAGGTCACCGTAGGCGATGCTTACTCCTTGCCATATATTGCCACCTTATTTTATCTAAGAAACAGAAATACGACCGTTTGTTCTATTTAATCATAAAAGTTTTTAAAATAAATATTTTACGATAATAAATAAATAAACCAATATTTTCGTATCATTGTAAACCACAATAGCTTTGATAAATTTTATCTTTATGACCGAACAGAATAGCAGATTCTATCTATTTTTGTATTAAAAACAATGCACCATTAGAACTGAGGTAGATAACAAAATTTAAAAATAAACATTTTCAGTGCACAACTCAAACTCAAGTATGCTTAAAGCAATGGTAGTCCTGATAGCCTTGTCACTTCTATGTAGTGATTTTGTGAATTCCCAGTTGCCCCCCGTGGTTGGTGTGCTGTATAGTGAACCGGATTACAACGGAAGTCCCGATGTAATAGTTGATCCTCTAGTAACAGGAGCAGATTGCCAGGCTGTGAGTCCCATATGGAACGGTATAGGATCCATAAGAATAACGACGCCAAGAATTTGTTTAAACCTGTACGTATATAATAATTGTTCTGGTTTTCGATTACCAGTAACTCACAATCTGCCGTCAGTAAACGATGGGCGATATATAAAATCGGTTGGTAGTTGTAAACATGATCTCTGAAATAAAATAAGTATTTACTGATATTTTTTTGTGTTATGTAATATTTTCTGCCTAACCACGGTTTATTTTAATGCAAGCACGTTGTACCATAAATTTGTAAGCAAAACTTCGTCCCTATAAGAAATGAGGAATTGGCTACACCCTTGAGCTAGCTCGCTTCTTATAGGCAGCCTCTGGGAACAAGAAAAAGGTGTATTGAGATATCAAAGCACACAATAAAACACAATCAATGCATAAGTTTTATTAACAACAATAACATTTCAAAAAGCTGGCCTCAACTCTGTAGACAGCAAAATCCGCCAAAGAGCAAATTAAAACCAATAACAGGTGGAAAACCAATTCAACCTACAGGGAGAGATAAATTTAAGTATTTAGTTACCAAATAAAATAACATTAGCAATGATTTCACCATACCTTCCGTGTGAGGATAGCGTTGCAAACCTGGAAATAAGAAGCAACGACTTGCTCGTGATGCAGAAGTTTGCGCAGTGTTTCTCAAAGCTCGGAGCGCGGATACTTTGAAGAACTCCGCCTGTGACGAATTGGCTTAGGGTTAGGCTTTGTTGTTCTTCATCAAATCACCATCGGTGATCTATCAGTTTAGTTAATTAGAATGCAGCCAAATTTCATTTCCTCTACCTCTCTGTTTATTGTTCTACTGGCTTCGTACTCTTACTTTTACAACCTGCGGTGATGCACTACTTTCGACTATTAGAGCATGGTCAGCATTAGGGTATTTGGTGCCTAACATAAAACAGTGCCAAAATTTAGTTCTGCTAACTTTTAAACAATTCTACGCCTCAATTGCTTTTCATTTTCGGTTTTTCATCTGTTATCATAAGCTTTTTTCAAAACAACTGCCCAAAAGTCTTTAAACGGTTGTCGTTTTTCGTCCTCTGGCGTAATGGCATAGTGCCAAGATGGCCCAAAACGTTGTACTATCCCAAGAAGGACATGTGTTAAAGACATCCGTCCATTTTGATAGATATTTACGAGTGTAACTTTCTCTATTTAAAGCTTAATCCCTAACTCGCATTACATACGCTTGAAAAACTCCGCTGTTAAAATTGCACACCACACTAACATCTTGTGGGAAAATTTAGATTTTTCTTCAAATCTCGCATTATTTCGGAAATCATCCATATTGTCAGTGTAGTAGTACTAGTAGTAGTAGTACGAGGGTGGTCTGAAAAGTTTCCGACATCAACGTGAAGATGGCAGCACTCGTAAATAAAAGCTACTGAATTTCGTTGTTCATCTGTTGACAGTTACTCACCAAAGTTTCAGCCATTTTGGACGCGCAGTTTTTATGTAACAGTCGTTTGAGTGAGTTGATGTGAGTTTTTTTGTGAAAATGGACAAAATCGAGTATCGAGCTGTCATTAAATATTTGTTTTTGAAAGGCAATACGCCTTCGCAAATAAAAGATGAGTTGGATTCTGTGTATGGGGACTCTGCACCACCATTTACCACAGTGAAATTTTGGGCTGCTGAATTTAAACGTGGCCGTAAGAGCTTGAGAGACGATGAACGTTCGGGACGTCCAAAAACTGCAACTACCGACGAAAACATCGCCAAAGTTTACCAAATGGTGCTAGACGACCGCCGAATTAAAGTGAGAGAGATAGCAGAGGTTATGAACATGTCAAAAGAACGTGTTTGTCACATATTAAATCAGCATTTAGGCATGAGAAAGCTGTCGCGCGTTGGGTGCCGCGTTTGCTCACGTTAGACCAAAAACGTGTTCGAATGAATATTTCCAACGCTCTTTTGGCGCAGTTTAGGCGAAATAAATTCGAGTTTTGGCGCCGATTAATTACTGTAGATGAAACTTGGATACACCATTATACGCCCGAAACAAAAATACAGTCCAATAAAAAAAAATTTCAGAAAAAAATGTCTTGTATCTTTGTTAGGTCGGAAACTTTTCAGACCACCCTCGTAGTAGTAGTAGTAGTAGTGGTATATAATAGAGGCAGTAATAGATTTTTTTTACTACTAATCATCTCCACGGCCATCTGCTATTCCTTTCTTCTGTTCTCTGACCGAACCTACCTGACTCCCGTACGAAAGTAAGGATGTCAGTTCAGGTTTGAGAGTTCAGAGTTTTCCTTGGTGAGGTAACAGCTTGAAAGATCGTAAACCTCAGCCTCTCATAACCCTTACATTCTTCCAAAAAGTGGAAACAAGTTTCATCACCATTCTCGCATTTAAGACATATTTCTGTACACCCATGAGCGACAGGTGCCTTTTTAAGGTGTAGTAGCTCCTGAGGACTTCAATTAAATGACTTAGGGTTTTCCGGTTCTTGCTTATTAGCCAGTTTAACTTTGACAAGTTAAGACTGTTTATATGGCCTTTTTCCTGGCTGTAGCCACTACTTGTTAGCTATAGTTTACTTTCTGAGTCTCATAAACCCATACATTTCAGCCTGGAAAACCATGGTGTGCTTTCCGGAAGCGAAACTATTCTTCCCTTGTGGGTTGTATAGGTAAATGCCTGCTTCCGAGGATTGCCTGTCATCGATACATGATTCATTCCTATAGAAAACCAGCGAATTACCGTAAGATGGGGTCACTTCGATCAATTTGAATTGTATTTTACCGATATCAATTTTGCAAACATTCCACTTCTTCTATTTCCATAATTAAAGTAACATCTTCATTTTCAGGAGTCTCGTTGTGTATATCTAAGATTCGTCCGCCTTGTCTGAACTACTGCTGTTAGCAGTAGCAACACTTTATTCTGGCTTGACATTTATCTTCTTTCTTTTCCACTGCATTCTTTGCTTGCTTTGCCCAAAACGATTTTCTCGTAACAGTTGTAAAAAAAGTACCATTTACAGTAGGCCTCGGATCATTGACCGTTTCCGGAATTTTGTCGATGACTTTGTTAGCGTTAAATGGGTGTATACCGGTTGCCACTTGGTTCATTTTTTCTAGAACGCGTTTTAGAAGTGAAAGGAAAACGTCTTTCGGTATTCCTGAAGCTCTGTTTTTTAGTTTGTAATCTGTAAGTACTGCACGCCAAGCAATTTTCATTGACTTAAAGAACGCCACATCCAATGGTTGGTAAATATGCGTTGAATGTGGCACGAGACCAACAAAGGAAATATTTTTTTTTTCGCACAAACGAATTTCGGGCTCATAGAGATGCAAAACCAGATTATCACCGATTAATACTTTTCGTCCTTCTAAACATCTTGTGTGTGGCATAAAGCTTGTTTCAAACCAATCTTAAAAAGTGTTGGCATTTATCCAACCTTGAGAGGTCCTATTAAAACTGCATCCTTTTATGCAGCAAGGTTTGTCACAACAGGGTTGACCCTGAACACCTACTTCCTTCCAGGTATTGTATAAGTGTTCACTTTCATAAATTACGTAAGGCAGCAGCAACGTCCCGTCCGCAGATCCACAAACCATAATCGTGGTGTTGCTTTTAGAATGATTTAAAATTCTCTCGGGATATTTGACACCCCTGCAATATAAAGCACGGGTCTTTTCGGGATCATCACCAACGTTGGTCTCGTCGTAATTAAAAATATTTGTGGCTGGTATACCTTCCAGTGTTTCTTCTAAATTTGCAAAATAGGTTTTCATAGCTACTCTAGAAACAGCTGAGCGACTTTTGTTAATGTTACTGGCAAGGCGTTGGGCAGCTTCTGTTGTATGCCTTTTTAGAAAATTTAGTGTCCAATCTTTTTTTGTTTTGTAAGCATTCTCAAATCGCGTAAATCGAGTGGGAACCCCTAATCGGCACACTTGACCGCAGTCGACAAGGCAGGTTGTCCACCAGCAGTACGTGTATGTCTGTCGTAGAATTTATTATTTAATGTACCAAATAGGATATTGTATTCGGAAACTGCGGTTCTCATGGATAATAGCCCACTAGCAATTTTCTGAAGGGCTTCCTTAAGTTGTGCTTCGGTATAATTCTTATAATTGCGAGTTCCAAGTTTCCTTTTATATGTTCGTACCATCTGAAGCAAAGTAAAACACCATAATTAACTTAAATTGCAGAAAATCTTCAAAATGCAAACTACGGGGTCACTTTGATAGAGAACAAAGTACCCCCGCACTTGTGATCAAAGTGACCCCGCTGCGCATTTTCACGATTCTGAAGCGAAAACATTTACTTTTAAGTTATACCTTTACAATACGTGTCCGACTAAAGATATATACTCAAAAATTGCCTAAAAGTATTGCTTACCTTTGTGCATCCAAAGTTATAACAACTTATCGAAAACACCTGACGGACACAGCAGCGTTTGGAGCAAATTTTTAACACTGTTTTTGTTATGATGAGAGTCTCGCACACCACGTTACACGTGAAGGTATATAACCACCGGATACAATCTAGGCGGAAACTTTACAATGTACTGGTATGCGGCAGCATATTTTTAGTTAGTAGCGAGGGCAATTATCAAATCCACCCCGCGATATCAAAGTTGCCCCAACTTACGGTACCCGTAAGTGGGCAAAAGCATTTGTTTCCACTAAACTGGACTATGCTGGCCTGGCCGGTGTTAAATTCCTTTTCAAGTCAATCCTAAATTTCGCATTCTAAAGTGGACCGCCGTTGCTTTCTTTCTTATCCAAGTTTGGAAGTCCGGCAACCTCAATAGAATCTGAAGTGTAGTCTTAGGGATCGACCTAGACCAAGCATTGTAGCTATCGTACGTCAGATAATTGCTCTGTAGATTCTACTGAGTATCTAAGAATTGATACCCCAGAGTTTATCTACTAGCTGGCGCAGCTTAGCTTAATCTTTTTTCCAAGGTTATCTCTAAATACTTGATCTCCTGCGTGAGCTGTAGAGGACTAGGAATTTTTTTAATTTTCTGTTTTTTTTTCTTGGTGAAGAGATCGATTGACAAAACGACTGTTGCCATTATACCATCTTTCTATGATCATGCAGGCAATTTTTATTCGGTGGCAAACGACGTTGAAAAAGCGATCAGTGACTTACACTAGCCCATAGTTTGCATATTCCTAAAGAAGAAAGCCGTCCGCTATTAAACGCTCTAAAAGGCCATCCATTATTAGACACCAAAGATGGGGTAAAAGGCAGTTGCCCTAAGGGTACCCTCTCTGTTCCGCGGTGTCTACATGGTAGCTTTCTCCGTTTATCCATAACTTCTTTTTCTCTCATGGTGACTAGGTACCATTCATAAATTAATTTCCAGTGATGTCCATTCTACTTTGTTTTCTCTAATTTTTATTGTTGAACTTGAGGTGTTTGTTCAGATAAGTCTTTCTTCAGGCTTCGGTTTCGTTCAAATAAATTCTATTCTCTTTTCACTTTGTGGCCATGAGGTACATAATTGTTGCGAATTTCTCTGATGACATGCTGCCTTATGTCAAAATTTATTACAACAAAACTTTCATCTCCAAACTCTTAGCTTGGTATTTGGCAATTAGATGCCTTTTTCTCAGAAGTAAAGCTTTGCATCAATCCTTGTCTCTAAAATCGAAACTTTCATTTTTGATTATTGTAGACTTTCAGTTTTTCTTTAAATTCTCGATTTTAATTTACTGTTAGCTTCAGCTTTCATTTTATCGATTCAATTGTTGCATCCTTACACTGTTTTTTGATGAAGATTGGCGCTATTCATCTTACAGTAGACAATTCCCTTTCTAGCCTCTTCTGAAGGGCATCCGAGATCACGCATTTTTGTGGTTGAATCAGTAGTTTAGGTGTGTTCTCGGCTAAGTTTTTTCCAAAGATTATTGTTTGCTATTTGGTAAACAACTTTGCAATTGAGTAATGGTCTTCGGGTTTTTGATATGTTTGAATCTCGATGGGAACTTTGCATCTTTAGTTTCTGATTTTTTTGCTCGTAGAAATCTCTAAGTTATTTTCTTTATAGTCTTGTATATTATTTTCTTTGTTTTCGTCCGTGCTTTGAAGTTTCTCGCTATCTTTTTCTGGCATCAGTTTAGTATCTAAACAAATTTAGCTAAAACATCCTCTCACACACAGGTTAACTAGTTTCATAGAGGCTACTCTTAAAATTCTACAAGAATAGTTTACAGAAGATGCTGATGGGTAGAAATTTAAATAAAACTCATCAAAGTTACAAATAGAATTAAACCAACACAGTTAAAATCGTTAGTTCTCTAATTTACTCTTCCGCTACCTCGGTGGATTCCATTTGACACCTAGGTCAAGTTTTTTTGATAGCCATAAACAATCTCCAATGGGAGAAGAAGGTAGAAGATATAAATATGTATAAATCCAAGCAACTATTTTATACTTTAATAGAATTAAGCTAATTAAATTATTTTATAGTGGTGAGGTGGTCCCTTTTATGGTGCATTATGTATATTTGGGAGTGGTTATTGTTCTTGGTGATATACACAACACTCATATTAGCAAAATGGTACATATTAAACAAAGAAAATTAATTAGTTTGAAATGTTTACTTAACCACAATATTCCTTTGATAAAATCAATTCTCAAGTGACCACCTTTTGTGATAATTTTAAAATGTGCTGTAAACTAACTATTTTTCCTAATTTACATTATCGATTAAAACCTATTTAACATACAATTTTTACTAATGAATTAAAAGTCACGCAATATAATTCTAAAAATAGAAGGCGACGCCTTCTTTCCTTTTAACCAAAATTACATTTTTCCAGTCATACAGATAACAGGTTAATCTCTAGTTGCGGTTTTCAAAGAAAAATCTTTTTCCTCAAGTTAATATTAATATAAAATTAGTTTCATTGACTGCATTTTATTAACTGTAAATGCAGAGGTTAACTAGCTATTGATCTTTGGTGTGCCCCTGAATATAATAAAATCAACATTCATCGTCTGCAACTTGAACATTCATTTTGAGGGGACAAGCTTTATCTCTGAAAATAAACCAAGGTAGGTTTTTTATTTTCAACTAATAGTATCAATCTCTAATTAGATTTTAAATACTTCTAGGTTAGAGAAAAATGTTTACAAACACAGCACCGTTATATTTGGGGTTATGTTGGCTGCCAATCGTCTTAACGAATCCAGAATGTTCCTGGCTTCCGGGAGCTTGTAAAATTTTAAAGTGCAATGATTTTGGAAACAAAAGAGACCTAAAAAGTGCATTAAATAAAAATACTGATCTAACAGAGAATTGCGTTGTTTTAAATATTGTAAATTCAAATTTGAGCTCATTAGAAGCTACAGCTATTGAAGGCTATTGGAAATTATCGACAGTGAATGAAATACGACTGAATGGAAATAATTTAAGTTCAGTATCAGAAAATGCATTTTCTCACTTTACAAGTTTAAAACGTTTAAGTATAACGAATAATGATAAATTAGAAGTGATTAAATTGAAGGAAGGTTTGGATAAATTGGAAGAATTAAATTTGAGTCACAATAAAATAAAAGTTTTAAATAATAGTTACTTACCAAAAATTAAAAATCTAACAAAAGTGAATTTGAGTTTTAATAAGTTGACAAATTTAACTTCATTATTGTGCAACTTTGAGAATTTAGAAGAATTGTTAGTGAATAATAACAATTTAAGTGTGATTGAAGATTATTTTAGTTGTAACACTAAATTGGGAATTTTAGATTTGTCTTTGAATCAAATTCGACAAATTATATTTAACGTTTTTATCAATTTGCAAGAATTGAGTATTTTAAAATTAAATGATAATCAAATTGATATTTTACCTGTTAGGATAACTGAAAATACGACAATATTTAATGGTTTGTACAAATTGAAATATTTATATCTAGAAAATAATTATCTAAAAATGTTAGATTCTTATACATTTTCTAATTTAAAAAATTTAAAACAAATACATTTGGATAACAACAAAATAGAAATAATAGAAAGTAACGCGTTTTCAGGTTTGGATAATTTAGAATCCTTAAGGATAGCAGATCAACCTTTGGTAACAATTAAAAAAGATGCCTTTGGAGATTTATCTAATTTAAAATCATTGCTATTACAAAATTTAAACAACTCCACTAACATAGATAAAGATGCATTTTTTCATTTGAAGAATTTGCAACATCTAACTATGTTTAATACCAACATAAATTTGCAGGCTAATATGTTTTCAGAATTAAACAATCTTAACTCGTTAAAATTACAAAACGATGAATTATACGAATTAAAACCGAATATTTTCATAGGATTACAAAATTTGCAGGAACTCAACTTTGATGGTTGTGCCATAAATTCTATATCAAACGGAGCTTTTTACGGCCTTGAAAACCTTTTAACTCTCCAACTAAATGATAATTCAATCGATAAATTGAAACCACACACGTTTATTGGTTTATCAAAATTAAATTCTTTAAATTTATTTAATAACACAATTACTGAAATAGAACCAAACAGTTTTAATGAACTGAAAGAAGTAAAATTTTTAAATTTAAGTGGTAATTCGATTTCAAAATTAAAAAATGACACATTTAAAGGTTTAGTAGGTTTACCAAAAATTGACTTGAAAAATCTAAATATTGATTTTATAGAGCCTGGAGCATTTAATGGACTTGATAATTTAATTGAAATGGATTTAAGTTATAACAATATTAAGATTGTAAAAGAAACTTTATTTTCGAATTTGTCAAAATTGGCAAATTTAAATTTAGAAAGTAATAATATTACAGCATTGAATAAAGACGCATTTTATGGTTTGACCAATCTTGTGTCCTTTAATATAAAAAATAATTCCATTCGAGCCTTGAAACAAAATAACTTTAATGGTTTAGAAAATTTGAAAAAATTAAATTTGTCGAGATTATTAATTAACGAAATTGAATCGGGGACATTTAACGGATTAAGTAATTTGGAAACTTTAGATCTGAGTTGTAATGAAATTAAAATTCTAGAAACAAAAACATTTTTGGGTTTGGAAAATTTAAGAATTCTATTTTTACAGGATAATAATTTAACAGAAATTAAAGAATTTGCTTTTGAAAACTTAAAGAAAGTTGAGACTTTTGATATAAGTGGGAATAATATTAACATACTGAGAAATAATACATTTTCTGGTTTAACTTCTTTAAAAGTCTTAAATCTAAGCGATCTTAACATTCAAGCAATTCAATCAAACCCATTTTCAGGACTTCATCAATTAGAAAATTTAGATTTAACCAAAAATAAAATCAGTAACCTAATGAATCATTCTTTTATCGACCTTAATAACTTAAAAAATCTATACTTGAATGATGGCTTAAATAATATAAACAAATATGCCTTTGATGGTTTAACAAATCTCAAATATCTCTCAATCAAAAATTCAAAAACTCTAGAAATTGATTCAGACGCATTTAATGGAATGTCGAAATTAAATACATTAAATATTGAAAACTCGCATATAAAAACATTAAAATCATTCACGTTTAGAAATTTAAACAAATTGAGATTTTTAAATTTCAAGAATTCTACAGTAACCTCAATAGAAAGCAACGCCTTTTCATATTTGAACGACGTTACAATCAATAATGGATTTATCCATCAAAACTTATCTGAATTATCTATAGAGAATTTAAAACCAGGCACATTCAGCAATTTTACCCTGCCAGAAACCTACTTGCAAACATACATGGATATTTCTTTTAATAAATTAACAAACCTCTACGCATATAATTTCGAAGGATTAAATAAATTAGAAAAATTAAATCTAAAATTTAACAAAATTAAAAATATGGCACCATTCACATTTTTTAATTTAGAAAAACTAGAATACTTAGATTTATCAAATAATTATTTAGACACAATCTCAAATTACACTTTTGAAAATCTCAACGAATTAATGTACCTAAATTTAAGCTCCAATCAAATAATAAATTTATCTTTTGATGCATTTTCTAATTTGAAAAAACTACAGATTTTAAATATTCACGCCAACAGAATAACAAAATTAAATTTCAAAGTTTTCCAAAATTTATCACTTTTACAACAATTAGATCTAAGCAAAAACATGTTAAGAGATCTACCTAACGATCTATTTACACCTCTCGAATCTTTAACACACTTAAATCTTTCCCACAATAAACTTTCTGTATTAAATCTCAAATCATTTTCAAATCAAAAATCTCTAACTAATCTCTCTATAAATTCCAACAATATCTTCAAACTGGACACCACATCATTAATACAAACCTTACCAAAATTAAACTGCATCAACCTGGATGGAAACAAATTTTCCTGTTCGAAATTAGAAAATATTTTGCAAACATTTGAAAATCATAGCATAAGTTGCTACGTTCAGGATGATTGTAATAAAGACCAATATTCAGAGTTGAGCGATTATAATGAATTACCAGGCGTCAGTTTACTTCTTAATAAGACAAATAAAATCATCGATCTAATAGTTGAGCAACGAAATTTAACTTTATTAACACCAATAATGTATATACTCAATAGCTTAGTCTCCGTTTCAAAGAGGACACAATCAAAATTCGATCAATTCGTGAATCAAACTAAAAACAGTCCCCACGATTCTTCTCAGGAAGTAAGCGCAACTGAGATTTTATTGATTGTTGTCTGCGTTCTTGCTATTTTGGGTTTCTCTGTATTTATATGGAACCGCTATTCCAAATGTAACATCAAAAACTTCAAACGTTCAGCTTCAACTACAGAATTAATGGATATAACATTTTGATAACTGCCATGACCATTATTTATAACCAGTTTGTGACTAATCACATTTCAATTTCATCTTAATATAATAATTAAAATTTATAAACACTCTGTACTATATTTAATAAATGTATTTTTAATAGATTTGATTGAGTCTATTTATAAAATTAATTTATTTTATTCTTTCAGATTTCGCAGATAAAAAATTATTAGCTTACGCACTGACACTTTTCTTATAGATTTGCTGACGAAAAGTTTAACTTTATAGCACATTAGCAAAGAAGACTTCGACAGCATAAGTTCTTTGCAATCCTGTCTTTGAAATAACATTATACAGTCGAAGACGGGTCGTGAGCTAAGAGCTAACGATAATAATAATAATTTCGATATTGAGAGGTGCCAGCTTTAGTAGAATGTCGGTGACCTAGTCTCGAATAGAGGACCCCACGGATCTTCGTATCTAGGTCAGTAGGCGAGATGTTAGCCAGGGTCGAACCACAGGTTCGAATGATACACAAATAAATGAAATTGAGATTTTACTGCACTCTATGTAGAGACTTACTTTTACAATGTGAACTTAAGATAATGAATCCGTATGAGAATGTCGACGCCACTGGATTCCTGGACAGCTAATTTCTGTAATGCTTACTAAGTATGCTCATAACACAATAAAAGACCGAAATAAGTTAATACATATTGTAATAATATAAGAACTTCAAAGTAATGAATTCCACAACATTTAATTATACTTTTATTTCATGGGCCGAAATTGAATTCTATTTATCAAAATTTTAAATTAATGTCAAAAAATGTTTGTTAATTATAGGTTAATGGTTATGACATTAACTTGTGTCAATGATATTTGTCAGCTTCTATTATGAATGTCAAGATATGTTTGTCAAAAAAAATTTATAAATTGATAATGATTAACTCATTCAAAGAATTTTACATTTCTTTTTTTATATAACTATACTAACTACACAGTTTTATTATTTTAACTTTCTTCCTTTTTAGTGGTTAAGATTTTACTTTCTTTTTTATTTTATTTCTAATTACACCACCTATAAACTTTAGTAGGTCCTCTTCCTCTTCTCGGGTATCCTTTGTTCACTCTTATAGCACTCAGTCTCGTCTTCTCACAATTTCGCACTTTGTATCTCATCCAATAATTGTTTACCACAGTGAAGTTCGGAACGCGCACCAAGTCACTCTCTATATTTCTCCAAACAAACAGAAAGAATTAAAGGTAAGTATCTCAATGTGTGTTTAACTGTCTCTTGTAAAATATAATTTTTTTTATCTATTAAACTGTTTTATATATATATATATATATCGAGATCTGTAATTATTATTGAATAAAGTTTTTATTTAATATGAAAATTTCTTTTTAGTTTTAATCAGTCTATTAATCAAGTAAACACTCACACTCATTTGTTTCCTTCCTCGTTTTTCCATTTACTGTACTGATTCTTTCTTCATTTCCATTTGGTCTCTCTTTGTCGATGGTTTTTGTTTTAGTCAGTTACTGATAAATAAAAGTCCATTTATTTAGTGTATCTTATTTTATTTTACTTTTCGATGTAATTTTCTTGTGATAACATGTCACATTGCACATAAACCGCAATAAACATAACAAAAACCATAAATATAACAAATCTTAAGAACCATTCACATAAAATCTTAATAACCATATAGATAACGAATATTAATAACCATTTACAAAAATAATCTTAATGGTCCATATACATTTCTTTTTTATTACTATTTCTTTTTTATTATTATTTCTTTTCATTTTTTAAAAGAAAAGACTTATTTCACAATTCTCTATTTTTTTTAATATCTCTCAACAACGACACCTAGATACCCCCTTTTTCAGTTTTTCTTTTCCATAAACTTCCCTTTTTTTTTCTTTTCTTTTTTTATTATCTATCCGCCCATTCTATACAACCTACTTTTCGTTATCTATTCCTAATCACAAAACCTACTGTACATGCACTTAATCATATTATACTCTTTAAATGATTAACCCATCATTTTATTTTTTTATTTTAAACCATAGAGTTACGTCACAATTCACCAAACAATATATATCTGTTAATTAAACAATGTTAACGGGCCTTTCACCACTGTGAAACGATTCGTCTTGTCTTTCACTAGTATGAAACGATGTTCAGAGGCTCTTCACCAATGTGAAGCGGTGACTAAGTAATCTTTATAGTAGATCACCTTTATCCAAGCGGTTGGTAACATGACGATAATATGCAGATATATTTCGCAAGTAATTGCGAACGAAGGTTGACAAATTGTATAAGTCAACGAAACTTCTTTATAAAAAATTTAAAAAAAAGGGTAAAGTTTGTTTACCATAACGGGAACTAATCCAATACAAAGAGAACCCAGTTGTTGGCACATAATGCACTGAACTCGCGGCACTGGTTGACACAAAATTTGACTTACAGTTACTACATAAATCTTTACAAGAATGGACGTCTTCCTCATACGTTAGGTAACAAGATAGTTTAATTGACTTTCAAAATATTTATCTCGTAGAAAGTTTGATAAAAATGTTAAGCTATTATAAGATAAATAACGGTATGGTAGTTTTGAGAGTTTGTTGTCAAATTATTTGGATAAAGACGCATTCGGAATATCCCGGGAAAAAGTTACCAATTGTTTAACGAAGACAGAATTAATTCGCGATATTTTCACTCAGGTATAACACTTGACTATTTCTCGGTAGTTTACGAAGTTATTCCTATGTTCCAAAATTTCACAAGACAAGACACGAAAAACGCGCGCTTCTGCTTCGATAGCGGTAGATGAACTCTGTTGAGTGCTGAAGCGAAAAAGGTAACCCTCCAAGAGTCTGGAACTAACAGATAATTGGTTGATTAACATATCGGGTGATCGGACAGCCAATAAAATAATGCAAGAAAGGTGTGATTTAGCGAGAAATTTGGACGTTGCACTCGGCAATTATAGAAAATATAAATCTTGTCTATGCTAAACAAGACGCCAGATTTATAGTTTTAAGGGTAATAAAACCAAAAGATAAGAGTATAAAATTCTCTGAATCTGAATGAAGTCTAAAAAATATAAATCCAGAAGTAATTTCATTCTGTATCAAGCCCTAATACATCTCTAATTTAATATTAAGAAAACATTTTTATAAAAGAATTCTCGAGAAATTTAACGTTCCCAAGCCACAAATTTAGACAATGTCAAGGGGCATTAAACCAGGGGCTTTTATGTTATAGAAAGACTTTAAACTTAATTTCTAAAAAGGAATAACATATTTACAAAAGAAAAGTTTGAAAATAATAAAACGATATATCGTTATTTACAAGCATAAATAACTTATTAAGGAAAAGTTCGCTAATTACTGAATTTTCTTAACGAGGTTGGTGGAAAAATGGTTTTTAGAAATATTTTGACTGCCACAGGTGTTCCAAAAATAAAAAGCGCTAATACATAGTTCTTCGTAAGGGGTAATGTCTGCCTCAGTATATGTTAAATACTCGAAAAAGTGCCCATAATGAACAGTTCGTTCTAGAAACAGAAAATGCGATCCTTACTTTGAAACTTCCTCATATATGTTGGTTTTCAGTTTACTTTTAATGGCGGAATAGTTATAGAAAGAAAACTTAACGTTTGGCCACCACAGTTGGCTTGTCCTGGAAGCTCTTACATATACATAGCTTTTCCCAAGCAGGTTTTAGATTTGCCTCCAAAGAAAATGAAAGATTTTCGATTAGAGTTAATAACCAACACATCCTCGGAGCGCTAAGCATGTTTATCCCTCCTACATTGTCTACCGTAAGAAACTATCAGGACTGGCGCCAAAGCTAGCGCTATAACCTGTTCTAGAAGGTAGAAGTCTGACCATTACTTATTCACAATCTTTGGTAGGAAGGTTTCAAGTCTTGATAAGGATAAATCTTGACGTTTGGCCGCCGCAGGTTACCCATTCTGCAAACTAGAAGTAGGCCCTTACTTATACACAGTCCTCCATGAATAGGGAGGCGGCATGTTAATAAACTCGAAGTTTGACGTTTGGCTACGGCGCCCCACCCATTTTGGGATTTTAAGAATCATCTCATACATAGTTTTTGGATCGGCAAAGTAATGAAGATTCATAATTCCTTGTAAGAAGTCTTCAAATCAGCCGCCAAAAGCGTAATGTTGATGAAACCAAGTTTTGACGTTTGACTACCGGGTCGAGTCGTCTTGGAAGTTCGAGATGTGACCCTTACTCATACATAGTTCTCCAGTAAAAAATCTATAGGTTGGCTAAATTATAAACATGAATCTTAACATTTAGTTACCGCGAGTAGCTCGAAACACGATCCTTATTCACAGTTTCTTGTAAGAAGATTTCAGAGCAGCCGCCAAATGCTCAATGTTGATGAAAACATTGTCTCGAGTTTACATCTCATAAGCATTTTTGATGTTGTAATACATTTTGTTTTGGAGGCGGATATCACCATGTTATAAATTTTAGCTGTGCGGTTGAATAGGTGTAAGGCTCGTTGTAAGTCATCTTCGCCTCAACGACTAGCACGGCGTCGTCGGCGTAGCATATAATATCTTCCTCTCCCATTTTGTATCCTTTTGATGTGTGCAGCTTTTTTATTATCTCGTCCATGATCACACAGAAAAGAAGAGGGCTCAATGAGTCCTCCTGTCGCACACCATTCCCAACTGGTATCGGTTCGGTGAGCTCTCGTTCATCCTATTTTGGATCTGGTTGTTCGTGTATACATCGTTTATTGTCTTTATTAGATAGTGTGGGATTTGTCTGTTGTAGAAGAGATGTGAAACATCCTTTAATTAGACACGATCGAACGCTTTCGTTAGGTCAACGAAACATAAAATCCTTGTTGTTCATCTGTTAGCGTTCCTTCTGGAACATTCGACGGTGGAAGAGTCTCGATAGTTCGAGATTTCTCCGGCACATTCGACCAGCTTGTTCGAGACTGTTTGGGACTTTTTCTAGAATATTCTAGGGGTGGCGCGTTACAGTATTTTAACAGTTCGTTTGTAATGCAGGTGGAGTTCTACACAAATTTAAATGTAGTTTTTCTTTAGTTGTTGGTCAAAGCCTACGAAAAGTGAAGCCAGCGCAGCGCATTGAATCTTAACGTTAAAGTGAGAGGTTGTTGATGGGTTATTTTACTACGTAAACCGCGAAGACTTTTGTCAAGGTCATCGAGGTAGCTTTAATGAATGATGTCAAACTGATAGTCAGATTACAGTAAATCACCAACAAAACTTCAAATGTTCCTTTCAAATTCTGTTTATATAATTAGACATCTGCCTTAATTATCGAGTAAAAACAAATCAGCCTTACGATAGGATTCTATTGTTTCATTCTAGTACACATAACTAGCGATAATAAAAATTCAAAAGATGCGACTTGAAATTTTCCAGAAATAAACTAAATTTGTTGTATCGAACTTGAAAATAACCAAAAATCATTTTGTTTCAATAAAAGCTTAACCTTACAATTTTATTCATAGTCAGCCGGTTCGTGGCATTTAAAATCTTGAACAGTGGAACCCATTTCTAGAGACCAAACTGAAAGGTCCGAAGCTTACTATTAACCACACCATGAGGTGTTAAAGGATACAATATAAAGATCTAAAATAAGGGTCGTTTTTAATGCTTTGGCGCCATCTTCAAGTAAGTTAGGTTTAAATGATATTTAGCTAACGGGACCGACAATCCAGGAGGATTTATTTTTTATTTTGTGTAGATTCCGCATTTACAAATATGTATTGTACGCCGACATAACAAAAATGTATCGTTGCACACCTATCCACGAGAATGATAGAGATTTTCAAAGAACTGTTTAAGTAATAGCATCGACGAACCAATTCAGATCTTTAGATTAAAAACAGTGACGTGTGAAACAGTCTGCGCACCTTTCTTAGCCGTTCGGTGTCTACAACAGTTAGCCTTAGATTGCAAGAATAAATGTCCAATGGCGAGTACCGTTATAAAAAGGGACTTCTAAGTAGACGATTTATTAACGGGTGGTAACACAATCGAAGACGCGAGATTAATTAAGGAACAAGTTACGAGCATTTTAGCAGAAAGAGGTTCTAACCTCTGCAAATGATCAATCATTCTTAATTAATTTTGACAAAACCGGTAATTGCAAAATTTTAGGATTCCACTGGAATTGTGTTGTCTCTCACCTAGGCACTTTCTAATAGAGCACCGCTAACAAGCACTGTTGAAGATGATATCATCAACTGTTTATTCCAGTGGCAACAAGTACAACAGCTTTAGCAACATTTCTGGAAGCGATGGTACCGAGAATACCTAGCACAGCTACAGCATCGTCCAAAGAGCTAACAAACGCAGATAACGTGCATCAAGCCCGGAGTCATAGTGGAAATATCACTCCATGGTGCAAGACCACATCAAACCTTTTTCCACGACGATCGTACAAGTTCGCTTTTTCTGCAAAGCTGAAAAATAATAAAAGTTTTAAAAAGACCAACAATACAATCGGATAAATATTTCTTGTAGAAAGCGGAATTAAAACGACTTTATTCCGCTAAAGTTGGACGCCGACAGAGATTGGATAAATTAATCACCCAAGCAAAAATCGAACCGTAACAAAATATGAAAGTGAACGATTGTGGACTCTTAGTTTGCAAATGATTTATTTGCTCCTTTGTGTGCAGAGGGACCTTCTGATCTGACGATTCTAGTTTTCCGACTCAATAACTTCCGATTCTCATCCTCATTTTCTAATATGCGATTTACTTCGTTTGCTACGCGCTCTCGATTTCGACCTCGATCGTGGTTCGACCTGACAGATCTTGTAAAAGGAATTTGGGCAACTGACTCATTTCTTTGAAAATTCTGTCCAGCTTCCCTACCTGAGTTTTTTCCATTTTCTGTTTTGCTGTTACGATACTCACATCTTATGCCGAAGCAAATGCAACCTTTGTTTCTCGGGGAAAGTGTTTGATTAATGCTTTGACCAATTGAGTTTCCAATCGAGATGTTAGGTTTTTGTTCACTCAGTACCAGACGTGATCTACAGCCGTGCCGCGGTACCATGAACGAATACAGGGACATAAAGACAGATACGTTGCGAGCCTGACCATCCAGCTAAATGCGACAAGAAGACTGAAAGACAGTGACCATCTGACCTACCACAGCCCACAGAAGAAAGAAACTAAAACAACACCATTTCACTATGGTATCACTTAGAATATTATCAAAGTTAACAAAATAACATTTGAAAAACCTGATAGTTAATTTCTTTAAATCGTTCTTTTTAATTTTTTAAATTTTCTCATCGGAAATCTATATTCTGTCAAGGTATTAGAAAATTCAGCAGATTAGACAGCATCTTTGTAGCAGATGGCATAAAAAATACGTCGACGAACTTCAGCTAAGAGTTTAGTAGTACTTATAAAGGAAGCTAGTATCCCTCACCTTTGTTGAAGCCCGACTAGCTTTCATATAGATATCATCAGGCAAGATTAAGCGATCAGTGTCTAAATGTGTCCTCTTTCGATTGAACAAGGGGCATCAATGTGTTGGTGTTAAAAGATTTCGGTTGTTTAAGGGCGGAGGCATGTTATGAAATACCCTGTGTTGAGACTATTGATGGTGTGTACGTGTGCGTAAGACTAAGCTCGTGTGTATCATTTCTTTTTGACAGTAAGAACTTGAGATATCAAGAAAGTGCACGATTTTGTGTTACTATCTATGTAATACTTAAGTCAAATCATAGAGGAAATAAATATGGGTAGAGGAACAACGTTATGGGGATATACGAGGGCGGTTCATTAAGTACCCGTGTTAGAAATGAAGACACAATTTTTTTCAAACATTTTTTTTTAATTTTTTAACATAGTCTCCTTTTAGAAATATACACTTCTCCCAACGTTCCTGCCATTTTTTTAACCCCTCCAAAAAATAGGATTTGTCGAACTCTTCAAAATACGCCTCTATCTCGGCGATGACTTTCTCGTTTGAGCAAAATTTTTTCCCGCGAGCCATTTCTTCATGTTAAGAAACAAGAAAAAGTCGCAGGGAGCCAGATCGGGTGAATACGGGGGGTGCGGCAGCAATTCATAACGCAATTCGTGCAGTTTGGCGGCGACAACTCCGGATGAATGTGCTGGTGCGTTATCGTGGTGAAACAGCACCTTCTTTTTCGCCAAATGCGGCCGTGTCTCCTTCAATTTTTTGTCGAAGCTGTCTAATAACTCACTGTAGTATTGTCCAGTGATCGTTCTTACTTTTTCTAAAAAATCCATGAGGTGACGCCGTTCGCATCCCAAAAAATCGTCGCCATGACCTTTCCGGCCGATGGAACCATGTTCGCCTTCTTTGGAGCAGATTCACCGGGAGAAATCCATTGTTTTGATTGTTGCTTAGTTTCTGGTGTGTAATGATGAATCCAGGTTTCATCAACGGTGACAACTCGACGCAAAAACTCCTTCGGATTTCGCTTAAATTGCTCCAAACACTGCTTCGAAGTTAACAGCCGCATCCGCTTGTTGTCCACCGTTAGCAATCGCGGCACCCATCGCGCCGACAATTTTTTCATCGCCAACTTATCATGTAAAATATTAATTGCCGTTCCGGTCGACACACCTACGGCCTCTGCTACTTCACGCACTTTCGTTCGTCGATCAGCGAGAATCATGTCGTGGACTTTTTGAATGATTTCCTCGGTAACCACGTCTGCCGGGCGTCCTGGTCGCTCCTCATCAAAAACGGATGTTCGCCCACGTTTAAATTCGTTGAACCAATATCTAACTGTGGTCATAGATGGCGAAGTGTCCCCATAAACAGCATCCAACTTTGCTTTTATCTCCTCGCATTTTTTCCCATCCAAAAACAGAAAGCGAATTACCGCACGATACTGCTCTTTTTCCATCTTAGCTAAAATCACGAAACACGTCTTACTCAAATGGCTGTCAAATTCAAACTAACCTATCAATCAGTCTGCAATTTGTTATACCGTCGTTTGATAGATGGCAGCACACGATGATAACACCAACTTCCCTCAGGAACGCCTTCTGTCGTCAAACACGGGTACTTACTGAACCGCCCTCGTATGTAACTCGTACGGTTTGGGGCCTAGTGCGTCGAGAAAAAAGAAGGGCAAGCATAGACAGTGCTGCCCTCTTCAACTTCTCGTTATTGCACCAGATTATTTCTAATTCTAAGAATTTATATCTTGCTATAATCGACAAACGTCTCAAACGATTATATTAAAATTTCTGTTGTGTATATTTTTTTCGGGGAAATTTCTGGCGATAAAAACTTATTCGTAAACAAAATATGTAAACACATTGTAAAAACAGGATTGAATTACATTTAGCCACTGCGGTGTTCTTTATTATTTGTAGAATAAACCACCCACAAGTTTTTGTTTTATTGCAGTATAGAATTTAAATGGAGAATAGTTTAACACAATTATACATTAAGTTTTCATATTTATAATTGTAGAAGAGACGAATGCAAAATTGAATTCGATAACTTTTAACTTTTAGGCATGTTCATATACTTTTATTTCATTTATGTCCATCATTATGTGATATTGCAGTATAAAAGCCGTTTTAAGATACAACGTATTTGCTATACGGACGCAAGCATTTTTAATTTTAAAGATTATCAAATTGACGATATATTATTAAAAGAAGCAAGATTTAAATTCACTAATGTATGATTGAGAGCGTTCTTATTTTAGTAAACAATACGTGAAATCTTAAAACGAAATGCCATTTAATTCCCATTCTCTGCTTTCTCTGCATGTCTTGTCAACTAAATACGCTAATGTATGCTATACAGAGTGTCCGTAAAATAAAGAGTGATTCATAATAAATTGAGACACGAAGTTAATTGGCTTAAAAGCAGAGTAAATTGAAATAATTGAAGATCTTTCCTGTTACGTCAGGAGTGTGACTCATCTATTCTATAATTTTCAAGTTTGAAAGTAACAAATGAGAAAAATTTAAAAGTTTATCTAGATTAGTTCAAAATTTCATTAGATCAATGCTTCTCTAGTAAAGGAGACGTAGTAGCACACTTCAAAAGAACAAGACTATTTACAAAGTGTTAAGAAACATTACGGAGACCACAGAAAAAGATAATATATTGAAAATTCAAAGATATCTAACAATCCTTTTACAATCCACTTACAAAAATCTGCTACAGAATATGGCGGTATTAGATGAATTCAATTTTTCGGAAGAGGAAAGTCTTTGTAGCCACCAAGCAACGCAATTTTCTTCTAAGAATATGCAAAAATCTCGATAACAAAACACATTTTTAGTGTCGATTTCAGTAATACTCCGGTCAATTTGGGGAATTACAAAGTAAAGCTACTACGACTATTGTGCATGAGCAAGTCAGTAGGTTCTTTAAAAGAGTGATAGTGATTACAGCAAGGAACGCTTGTTTTCAATGGTCAAGCCAGGTACCTTTATGACGATTGGGAAGACAAAATCAAAATCATGATGGCCAATAGGCTTAGGTCTTTTTGACCTATTGAAATTTGGTAATCAGGTAACCAGAACGTTCCACGCGATCAACGGATAGAATAAGATGAGTTTGATAGCAAACTTGCTACAAAACTCTTATGATACTATGTTAGGGACGATCGGCGAGAATTGTGGAGGGATTTGCAAATCGGTTCCGTCGTCTAACCGGTGCTGCTGTTGCAAAAGCAATCACGACAAGCGCGCCCACTTATACTACGAGTGCACCGTTGCATTTGATAAATCAAAGAACGTAATGCTTTTTTATTGTTGTTGTTCTATTTCTATTGTCTAACTAAAAACAAAACAAGAAGGATAATTGTCACCTCGTCCCAAAAGGGTCAAGATTCAGCTGTAATACCAAATTTGAACAAAATTGCATCGGTAATTTTTGAATCATAGAAAAACAAAAATAAAAACTTTAACTTTGAAGACCTCTAACTTCTTTAAAAGAATCCGCAAGATTCATATATTGTATCCCTCTCTTTAAAAAGGAGTTTTGCTGAGATCAATCGAGATTGGTTCTCTAAAAAGAATCATTTAGCAGCGCTGTCGGTGAAGGGTTCCTGGACGATCGGCAGCAAACGTCAACTTCTGTAATGACAAAAACAATACTTTTAAATTCTTTTCTTGATGTTGGCAGCGGATAAATCTTGTCCCAGAAATCTCAAGAGTTTTGCAAAGTTTAAAATAATCAATTAAATTAGCTACTACTTTTTCCATATTAAAAATGTTTTCTGTCGCCATGTTCTGACAATTCTTCCTGCCTCGAGCATTTTAAGATGACCCGGAAAAACGGGAATGTTTTAGGCATGTAGCTGGAAATAGTAGAACTAATTAAGGGAATGTAGCAGTGTTAGGAAAATGTTGGCAATATTTTAGGAAATATAGGCAATGACTCCAGCATTGTCGAGGTTGTAAAGGGAATATGCCAGGAATACGAGGCAATGCGGTAGTACTTGAGAAATGTTTCTGTATATGGTAGTAGATGTACAAAATCTAAGAAGTATAAAGTCCTTTGTGTATAGCCTATATTTGACGATGACGCTTCTACTTTTATACTTTAATGGTCTTCAAATGAACACTGCAAAATAGTTCTTTATCCGTTCAAGCATCGATCTCTTTGACCTTCTGGAACATTTTCTATACGTCTTGAAACTTCACAACTGTTGAGCTTATAGCAAATTTCATTATTGTGACTTTTTTTATTCCTTATAAGTCATGGTCTATATTATAAAGTGTTTCGTATTGGACCGTACTCGGTGAAGCATTCCCTATCATATATTAACAAGAACAACTACTCCGTCATTTCTAAAGTTCTTTTCTTTCGGAAACATCTAAAAAAAATTCGCGAGTATGTAAAAATTCAGAAGTCTTTTCTTTGTTTTTTTTTACCTCTTAACCTGCCTGATTTCTATGAATTTCTAGACTCGTTAACTCGTTTAACTCGACAGTTTTAGAATTTTTCCCTTTATGAAGCAGCTAACACTATGGAGCCTTTAAATTATTTTCGTGTATTTTTCCGAAACATATCAAAACGAATCCAAAAGAATTCTATAATAATAATTGGTCGTTAATTGCTAGACATGTGTTCTCGAAATGAGAACCAACACTTAAAAAAATCTGCCTAAGTTTTGCAACCTTCGATAAAAAGAAATCTTTTCGTTGGAATTTTAAAAATACCGAAAACCACTCTCTCAGCAGACTAGATCCAGACAAAAGACCATCGGTCTAAACTCATAGAGAACATGTCAGCTTGCATCTGTCAGTTAGCTGCAGATATTCCCAACATATTTTTTAAATTTGGTTAATTTAGTTTTGTTTTTTAAAGTATGGAGTGCTCAAATGAAAATTCGCAGCAGAACGCTATTGCCAAATTTTATGATAATCATAAGGACAAAAAAGTCCTATACTGTTAGATATTTTGTCGCAATAAACATTCCAAAAAGCACACTTTATGGTATTCGTATACGAGCTCAAAAAGTTTATGGCGCAAAAAAATTACAAGAATCTGGAATACCTTTCATAATAATGTTACCAAAGGAAAAATAAGCTCTTGCAAATGTGGCTCGCCGTAAACTTGAAATTAGTCTTGGTAAACTTGGGCAAATATACAAAATTGCACCAAAAATTATGTCTGCAATATCTCAAGAAAGCAAGGCTTTGGTTGCTAGAAAATAAGCTTTTAAAACAACATTTTACTGAAGCTAACGAAGACTAATTCTAACTTGCAAGAACATTAGTGATATTTTCTGTCAGGTCTTCCAGATCCCTTTACTCGTTTCTGTGCTTTCTTTGTGCTTCTTGGAATTTCCATTGCAAAAAAGTATCTAGAGGTATTTTTTGTTCTTATGAGTATAATAATTGATAAAATTTGGCAGCGCTGATTTTCATTTAGACTCCTTACCTACTTATTAAAAACAAAACTGAATTAACCAAATTTTAAAACTATGTTGGGAATAGCTTTAACTAACTGACAGTTGCAACAATTGCAAATTGTTTTGCACGTAGAACTTATACTCAATTTGTCTTAATTACACAGTTATCGACATTCAAAGCTGCATGGAGACACGTCAACTTTTTTGTAGCACACGGCTTGCATCTTGTGCTTCAAATTATGGCCTTGCACCTGAAAAATAGTCAGGCACTATTATATTACTTTATGTACAATCGTGAGATATATCTTATAAATCGCACTCTCTGGGATAAGGTAATGTTTCAGATTACCGCACGTGTGCGGTAATATTTAGATTATATTTTCAAATTTGTTTACTGTTTACACTGTTGCTAAGTGCATTGCTATCATTTTGAAGAATGAGATTCAGCTGTTACTTTGAATTAATATTCACAAAATCTTGATCGAAAGTAGTTAGTCCATGATTGAGAGCAGCAAAAATGGTTTTATTGGCAAAAAGTTCAACGATTCTACACAAAATTTTGTACACAATTCGTGGGATACACTATTATCGCACTAACATGGTTACGCAAAACTCGGGCTAACGCCCTCGTTTGCGCAATTTCCATATTGGTGTTATAATAATGTGTGTATCCCACTTATTGCGTAAATAACTATTACTTTGTTTTTAATATAGAATGGATCAAAATGAAGTCTTACCTAATCCATTCATTTGAAATCACAAAATTGTTTTTAAGAGTACTCTTTTGAAAAAGAAATACATAAGCAAACAAAAAAAATTTCTAAACGTCAAACCGGAAATAACCGCATATGTGAAGTTGTTTTATAATGACGGCTACAACACGAAGAGGTATTAAGTAGGTCTATTCTACAACTAAATATTTTTCGTCTATTAAATGTATTGTAAACTGTAGTTTTAGGTGCGAAAAAATGCTGTAATCTTTTTGTACCGTCCTACAGATGGCTAAGTATATCTCCACCTATTATACGGTACGTTTTTGGGTTACATTTAAAACATTGTAATTGTTCCACTACTTATATTAATTACTCTGTGGCCAAATGTAATTCTTTTAATAATTGTGATACATAATTTACACTACTTTCATTATTGTACACTTTGTCATTTATAATTAAATTTTTTTTACACAAAATTGTATTAACTGGCGTCGAGTAAGCCCTGTATGTCAGGTCTATTAAACGCAAAAACTCTTCATAGACTTTATTTACATTAAAATAGATTGTAGTTGAACAAAAGATGTTACATAATATGTACCAGTAAATACTTGCAACCAAAATGTGTACCAATGCATAGGAAGAATTAAAATCAGCATAAGCGAAGCCCCTTTATGTGATCTTCCGGTGGATACAGATATGGTGTACTATGAGTCAGCTTGAATAACAAATCTTTGCATTCAGTGTCACCAAACAGAAGTATGCAATGAACG
Source organism: Ignelater luminosus (assembly GCA_011009095.1). NCBI lineage: Eukaryota > Metazoa > Arthropoda > Insecta > Coleoptera > Elateridae > Ignelater > Ignelater luminosus. The sequence continues at coordinate 33,341 of VTPC01005183.1, forward strand.
GAACTGTCCAATTCTACTGAGTTCACTGCGAAAGGGATATCTACAGGAGAACATGACTCTGGCGATGGGAGGAAGATAGCGGCTGCGTCTCCTTCATAATCTGGTAGACTGTAGAATTCAGCAATGGGACCATGGATAGTGGATTTTTTGTGAGAATTCACAGAACCGCACTGCAAAAGTGACACTATTGCCGCGACTACTATTGCTTTAAGCATGGTTTACACGTTTGCGTTGTTTACACTGAAGATATTCGTTTGGAATTCTGTTTATATAATCAAACATCTATCTTAATTACCGAGGAAGACAAATCAATTTTACATTACAAATGATTTTAAGACAAGAGTAGACAGATAAAGTCTATTGTTCTATTCAATTATTATTAGTAGGATAGAACATCAAATTTTTCAGAAATAAACTAAATTTGATGTGTCGATCCTAACAAAAGACAAAAATTATTTTCGCTATTGTTTAATTGTTGAGCAATTTTACGTTAATTCAAAAGAATATTAAGCGCGATCCGTCTCGAACAGATGTGTATTTTCCGCTACTTAAATATTTTAAAATCATCTAGCGTATAAACACTATGTAGGTTGCTGAATTATCAGATTCTTTTAATTAAAAAAGAAAGATCAGGCTTACAGAAAGAATGTAGACTTGAGATTAGATGTGAAAAAGATGATGGCACCTATCGAGAGGCAAGAACATATACTGGTAGAAGCTTCATTTATTTGTTAAATGTTCGTATTGCCATGGTTTTTGGTTAATTTGGAAAATTAAATAAATTTTGAAAGTTTAAAAGAGTCAGTAATAATTATTTGCACAATAATCTCGACTCCTAGTTGTGTAACGTAACCTTGTGTTACAATGATACGTACATACATTTAACTAAGACCCTTTTTGGTCTTAGGCCGGCTAAACTCAGAGGGCGGCCTTGAGCGTGCGGCAAGGAAATTATAAACACGATAAAAATGCAACAACCTTTAATACATTTATTGAAAAGTTCAATCAACTAGCAATGGGTGGCAATACAAATATGTAAAACATATAATCAGGTAAGTTAATATTGTACAAAAATTCAAATATTTAACAGATTCAACAATGACTCTAGAAAATCTTTATAAACATGTAAGGGTTCAAATTATATTTAAAAAGGATGACTAAACATCCAGCATAATAATATAATCTGATACAATTAGCTAACCTGATGGCTTAACCAAAAGGAAAGTGCGTTTAATCACTCCAAGTTTAATATTAAACCAAATCAAAGAAGAAATGATACGCAAGGAAAAGAAATCGGTAGAGGAACATGTACAAAAGAAAAATCAACGAAATGAAGCAGAAAATGCAGAAGACAGCGGCTATTACAGATGCATAGTTATCAAATCCATAACAACATGGATAAAGTTAACAACTCAAAATTGGGCACAAAAAAACTCATGATGGAAAAGAAACAACAGTCAAGACAGTGAGAGAAAAAGATTTCCAAAAACAGCTGAGGAAAATTGCAAAGTTTGAGAAAGAAAAGGGTAAAGCAGCTATAGTAGGGTACCAAAAGACACTAACTAATAATAAAACATAAATGGAACAAACCTTTCCCAGACTCTATACAAACTAAGACCGAAGACCAGAGTGAGATGGAAGACCAAGATTGGCAAAGCCAGCAAGAAGAATTACGTTTATTATTAAGGACCGAGCGTATTACAAAAAACTGATGGGTAAGAGGACAGGAAACCAGAAGACGAAGATGGCCTCGACAAATGCAATGATTAAAAAGGAAAGAACAAGGAAACAAACAGAAAGACCAAAGATGGATATAATAAAGATAAATCCAGAACCAACTACAAGCAGCATAGACAGTAAAAATATAAAAATAATAGCACCCAAAGAAGTATTATAAAAATGAATACATGGAACCTGAGAAGCATAAATAGAAAAGAAGATGAAATAATAGAAGAAGTAAAGATGCAAAACATATACTATTTAAGGATAATCGAAACAAAAAGAAAAGGACAAGGACTAGAAAAATTAAAGAATGGTTACTGGATGTATTGGTCTGGAATAGACATAGAACAAAGAGGAGCGGGAGGAGCAGGTCTGATAACCAAACCAGAGAAAATGAAGAACATACAGAAAGAAAAATATTAAAGATAGATTACTGTGTGCACCAAATGATATTGCAAAGAAAGAAAAACAGGATGAATTTTTCGATATATTACAAAATGGAATAGATAATAGAAAACGAAATATCATAATGGGAGATATGAATGGACGAGTAGGAAATGGTAATCAAGGCATAGAAAGATATATAGGAAAAACGAGAAGAAGAAATGACAAAGGAACAAGATGTATAGCAAATGACTGCATTATAACAAATACAAAGTTTAATCATAAACATACATAAATACAGTGTGTCCAACATAAGGATGCACAGCATGGGGATCTTGGAAACATCGGTTAAATAGGATGAGATCTGGCTATTTATAGGACCTTTTTATTGGCATTTGCAAAATCTAGATATCTTGTATAATTTCAGAGATATTTAAAAAAAGTAGATTTCTCGATTTTCGTTATTATTTTTTATTTCCTTTATTTGAAGAGATATCGGAAAACTAAAACCACTTTTCCATTGCCACTTTTTGTTCTCTTTTGAAAAACGCTAACAAACTTCTTGTTCAACGTTTCGGTTTCGAGTAACCATCATCAACCTCATTTTTTTAAATAGGCGGAAAAACAATTTAAAATTGTTTTAAATAGCTCTTGTTGTCACGATTCTAATAATGTAAACATAATAGGGTTATTTTCTTTCTGATTACGTTTGACATAACCCCAGAGGAAAGAGCTCTAATGGTGTTAGATCAGGTGATCGTGCAGAATAAAGGTAGTGCAAAATGCATTAATTTATAGTTAGTAAAATTACAAGAGTTAGTGTTTGCAGACGTCATGATATTAGTAGCACACTCAGAGGAAGAACTGCAAGAGACATTAAAAATATATCATTTTGAACTAAAAGAAGAAAATATCAAAATAAATATAGATAAGACAAAGACAATGATAATATCGGCAATAAGTAATAAGCACAGTATTAAAATTGAAAGAGGAGTATTAGAACAAGTAAAAAGATACAACTACCTGGAAACTATTATAGAAGAAAAGGAAAATATAGATGAAGAAATCAAAGAAAGAATAGCAAAAGTTGGAAAACTGTACAATGCGTTAAGAACTGCATTTTTAGAAAAGAAAGAAGAACCTAAAGCAATATAAACTAAAAAATGCAAAAAGATTGTAAGGCTCTCTATAATCTATGATAGTGAATCATGGACAATGACAGACCGAAATAGATGTAAAATAGTAGCTACAGAAACGAGGTTCCTGAGCAAAATAAAAAAAGTAACAAGAGAATCATAAATTGGTTAAAGATAAAACCAGTTGAACAATGTACAGAAGAAAGACAGCTGGGATGGATTGGACACATACACAGAATGGAAGAAGACAGAATCACAAAAAATCTATTAAACCACGGAAAAGATGGAAAGAACCATGATGGATTTAGACTTGGACCGGCAAGAACAATTATAAGCTTAGATAAAAGTTTTCTTTATATGCTATTTTCATATTTTATTTCAGTTCATATTAACGTGATGTAAGAGATGGTCAATTGTTATATTAACTCCAATGTATAACATTTTCATTGTAAAATAAAAATAAAATTGCTTTTTAAAAACTTATTTCGCTATTCCACGAATGAAATGGCGCAGTTGGTAGGATATTCAAAAATTGAAGACAAAAATCGCTTCGATCTCAAAATCAAAACTGGCTTCAAGTTCAAATCAGAGACCTAATAAACAAGTGAATAACCAAAACTATTTAACATCAAATATGCAATTTCAGAATCTTATATCCAGACCTAATATTTTACAACCTAGATCTGTGAATTTTGCATATAGGACCAATAATTTTACAATTCAGATTTCATTTCAAGACCTCAAACCTTTAGATTATTATCAAATCAATCCTCTAAGTTTAACAAATTTCATTCTAATAATCACTATTTTCATCAAAACACATTTGCCTCACAAAATAATTTTAAAACGTCAAATCAACCAGAGCAAATGGAAACGAGTACCATCAAAAAGAGACCTGCCACTCAACAAATGGCTAATCTAAATAAATTTCAAAATGCAACAAAGAAATCATTGAGAATCTCCTTATAACTTTCCAATTTGTGTAGTCCCCAAAAAACGAAATGCTTCATGTAAACAAAAATGGCACTCCTTATTGATTATCGCAAATTAAATGAACAAACTGTAGAAGATAAGTTTCCTCTTCCTCGAATAGAAACAATTCTAGACAATTTAGGCAGGGCCAATTATTTTTCAGTGGTAGACTTCACCTCAGGATTTCACCAAATTGAATTAGAAAAAAAGAAAGATCGCAAAAAATCAGCTTTTTCTACAGAAGAAGAACATTTTCAATTTAAGAGAGTGCCTTTTGGTCTTAAAAATGCTGCCGCTATTTTTCAACGAGCAATGAATAACGCTCTACGTGGTCTTACTCCCCATCAAAGGCTGTTTGGTCGTGTCGAATAAAATTTTCTAAACAAAATCATTCTAAGATATTTGGTAAGATATGTGATAACAAATATAAAACTATGATTATTTTTTTTGTATATAATGTTTAAGCCTTAAAATTGATAAAAACGATTGCAAGATATTTTCCTACGGATTTTAAAAACGGTATAACCTCCAAGGAAAATTCTTTGGGTAAAGGGTGAATTAAGTTAATACTTTGTAACTATCTATTTTTGAAATTCATATATTTTGTCATGATCAAGTAAAAAAATAAATAAACACTGCTGATTCGGTTGAAAATAAGGTCTAAGTTGAAATGCAATTTACGTAATTTGTAATATTATTAACGTGATATTACTTATATCATAACGTAGTGAAAATATAGTTCTACCATTTCTACACACAAAACAAACATAAAAACGAAACGTTTTTAAAATTTGAAGGAAATTGTACCACCCTTGTAAAATGCTTTCCTTCCTTACTTGTCGCTGTTTCACTCGGTTTACCCCTGCCTACACGATTTTACGCATTTTGGTTCAGGATTGGCTGTACTGTAGAAGGGGAGTACAGACTTAGCGGGGATGTAACATTAGTAGCCGGTTGGATATGTAGTCGTATCAATGTACTCGTACTTAGATATCGATGGCTCTGTCTGAGCGGTCTTTCAGTACCACATAGGGGATGTTACGTCGTTGAAGTGCTCGACAACGTTTTCATACGTACATTTCTAAGTAATAGTGCTTCCGAGTTTTTTTTGTGTTGACCAAAAAATGCCAAAGTGTCGACGTCCGCTATCGAAAACAAGAAAGCGAAATCTTATTTCAAAACGCAAAAGAGAATATCATAGAGCCAAAAGGTAATACTCCAGTCAATCTGGAAACGGCCAATTAAGTTTATGGTATAACGTACAAAGAATTATACACTTTCAGAGAAAAAGCTGTCCAACGACGTACCAATTTGAAAGATAATGTTATTAATAACAATCAAAACGAAATAAAAATGAATCAGTCCAAGTAAGTTTACTTGCATAAGATTTGTAAAGAAGCAAATTTAAAGACATATTATGGTGTCCACTCTTATTAAAATTAATTAAACTGTACATTTTCAGAGAAAGATCTGTCCAAACATGTACCAGTTTGAAAGATAATATTATTAATAACGATCAAAACGAAATAAAAATGAACAAGTAAGTTTACTTGCATGAAATTTGTGAAAAAAGTAAATTTAAAGACATGTACTGGGTGTCCACCTCTATTAAAACTAATTAAACTGCATACTAATTTTGATGTAGATATCTGCTCATATCCATGATAGCACAATAGCCCATGTTCATTCTAAAATAATAGTCTATCGAAGAGTGAAAATCTTATCAAAATCGATTCAGTAGTTGCCGAGTTTAGCGCGAAAGCACAGTTAAAGATCGGCGCACGGCCTACTGTTTTTTTAATATGTAGTAATACTCGTGAGCTGTCATTCTTCAGGCACTTGGCTTTTTTTTGCAACACTCGGCTTAGGTCTCGTGCTCAAATTTTGGCCTTGCTCTTGAAAAGTGGCGTGACAGCTCACATGTATATCGACAATAACTATCACCGAATAAACTTCCTCTATTGCAGCAATCCAACAAATATGCCTTGTTCTGATCATGAAGAAATTGAATTCTCTGATGAAGATTCTGACAAAAACAGGTATTACTTCGAAAACTAATTCTTCGTAAAAGATGTGTAGAAATAATAATTTTTAGCAATTATTCAGACTATTTTGATATAGTATAAGAGAAATCGACAGATGAATTACCTAGCGGTCGTCGGATAGTTGACATAAGTTAAGTCTTGCAAGAATATGAGCAAATAGTACTACATCAAACACGATGCACTGAAAAACCACCCTCAAACGCTTGTTTTGTCGTTGAAAATGAAACTATACGGTGTTCTTTTACAATTTGATAGCTTTCATATATGTCTGATAAGATATTATCTTTTTTTAGTTTGAAACGTAATCATAAATACTACTTTCGAGTACAGGAACAATTAAATATAATAAAAAAAAAGTTTTGTGACTGTTATATTTATTAATGAAGACAAGGGCATAAGGGTAGAAAGAATACAGAAAGATGAAGTTCTTTGGAAAACAAAGATGCTTCCGCTTTTAAAAGAATTTTATTTAAAATTTATGTTACCAGAAATTGTTGATAGTAAAGTGAATCGAGGACTAAGAATTGGGGACTGCGCTAATGACAAAGAAGGCAGTTTATTGGATCAACCACTGGCATGTCTACTAGAATAAATATAAGAAATCATCCGTTGTTATTTTCATAAATTGTGTTTACCTTACATTTCTATAATTTTTTTAATCGTTCGACAAAATTTTTCAACTTACTTTTATATATTATCAAATTTGATTTATATTTATATTGTACAAAATTATCTAAAGTTAAAAAATGGTGCAATTATCTTTTTTTTTTATTAAAACTGTTACTGAAAAATGATGCTGTTTGGTTTTGCAATATACATACCACCACTATGAGTTACCATTCCTATAAAAAATTATACAAACTTATTTGTCAAATGAAATGCAAATTTTAAAATCTGTGTGGCTAGTTTTGATCTAATTATTAAAACGAGAGACGTGTGCAAGACGTAATCACGTGAGGTGGGTGTTGCATTCTAGTGTATATTTAAAAGAGGGGGTAGCAAGGGGAATACAAACTACTGGGCAGCAGAGATTTGCGTGACAGACGACTAAACAGCGTTAAACAAGAACATTAGATTAAAAAAGGTATTCAATAAGTGCAGGCAAGCTAATATTAAAATACAAGTAGACAAATCCGAATCTCTTCATAAATCGGTTAAGTATCTTGGTCATGTAATTACTTCTGAAGGAATAAAACCCGATCCGTCCAAGATTGCTGCAATGAAAAATTTTCCGATACCTAAATCAAGAACGGAAATACAATCGTTCTTAGGACTATTTGGCTACTATCGGAAATTTGTTAAAAATTTTGCTAAAATAACTAAGTTCCTAACAGTATGTTTAAAACAAGGTAATAAAATTTTACAAAATTTTAACCGATGAATCTGTACTTCAATAATTCAATTTGGATAAAACTCTTAAGCTAACTACAGATGCTTCTAAGTACGCTCTAGGCGCCGTTTTAACACAAGAAGGCAAACCAATTTGTTATGCGTCAATGAATCCGAGCAAAAATTTAAAAAAAACTTCTTCCTGTGGTATGGGCCACTAAGCAATTTTGACCTCACTTATATGGTACAAAATTTACTTTATATACGGATCATAGACTACTTCTTTGGTTTCAAAATTTAAAAGAATCAAATTTAAAATTAACCCGTTGGGCGCTAAAATTAGGTGAATATGATTTTAATGTAAACTATTTACTGGGAAAACTCAAAGTAGCTGATGCCTTATCTCGAATATAAATCCACCCAATGACTATCCAAGCCCCAGAAAAAATAGAGACTCCCAAACCTCTTACTACCCCTACAGCAGGTAAGTAAGCTAATAATAATGATAGTATAATGGCTAGTCGAGCTAGTACACCTGACGTAAAAGAAATGCTCGACATACCAATTTTTAATCCTCTTACAGAAAAGAAACCTCGTTGTGAAATTATTTCTGGCAGAATAATAAATTTAGTTATAGAAACGTCAATAAAAACAAAATTAGTGATAATGCAATAGCAAATTTATTAGGTACCACAAAAATCAGCTACACATTATGCAGAAAGTACAGTTTCTCCATGGTTCAAGAAAAATAATCTGGAAAAATATACCTACGGAAAATGTGCGTATTGCAGATTACAAAACTTAAAATTTTTTGTATCATCGGTTTTACAATGTATTTCAATCATGGGGACATCAGCAGAAACGACGGTGTTGCAGTCTATATTGACAAAAAAATTAAATGCTGATGTAATTGTAGGAAATGTTTTAGGCACTAATAGTTTGAGAGCAAAATTTATAAAAAATAACAAAAAACATGGATTAAAGCGACGTAAAAATAGAAGCTTTTATTGAAAAATTACAAAATCATTTAAAAAACTAGGGAGATGTACGGGTTGGCTTTATAAGAAATTATAAAGAATAATACAACTGCGCAGACTTGTCAAAAATATATAATAATTCATAAGTTTACAAAATTTTAAAACAGTCATAAGCACCAAACATCGTCTTCAGAGCACATACATAAACATTCGTAAGTAAAACGTAAGTAAATAATAATAATAAACCACCTCAAAACAAAGACCCTAATTAACCATAAAAGTTACTGACAGAACTAGCGCGAAATTTAAATTGCAAATTTCGTTCCACTACAGCTCGTCCATCCTGATACGAGATTGTCCGCAATCTCATGGTATACAAAACTAAAAGTCATTATAACTAATCTACCTTAAGAACAATAATTATAATTCAACTTAAGCTAAGATGAATTGGAACCAGAGCCTCATATGCGAGGATTCTGCGATCCCCTCATATGGAACCTGGGGTACCTGATATCCCTCGATATCCTTGACAACATAACGGTCATTTAGGAGTGCAGTGTCTATAACATAAGGCCCTTTCAATTTTGGCAACAATTTTTTGTTTACTCCTGGCGTAACATCGTTATTTGTTATCATGACAAAATCACCAACATTATATTTTCGAGGATTCTTATGTCTTTTATTGAAAACATCCTTATTATAGACCTAATCTTTAATAAATCTACTTGACTGTGGGATTGTTAGGATCCCAAAAGCTCCTTAAGCCCATCATTAATTTTACCTCGTTGGAGCATGCCAAATAAAAGTTTACTAGCCGCTTCACCCGTAGACCTACCTACCATAAAGATAAATGTGGAAGCGTTTGATTGCATAAATAATTGCCAAACATTCTAGCTCATAGCTGTAATAGCGAATTTCTTGATCAGTAGTACGCTTGCTAAAATAAAAAATAGGATGGAACCTACCATCACCTTGTTTTTGTAGCAGGATTGCTCCATATCCTACCTGACATGCATCGCAATGCAATTCTGTCTCTGCCTTGGGAGAGTACAAATGCAGAACCGGTTTTGTAGCTAAAGTATTTTTAACTTGTCAAAGATTTCAAGCTCTTACCGACCAAACCTAAACTCTTCACCCTTTCGCATTAAGACAAATAACGGGGTTGCAATAATGCCGAAATCTTTTACAAACTTCCGAAAATACGAAACCAAGCCTAGAAAACTATGCAACTCCTTGTGACATTTAGGGATTGGAAAGTCTACTACGGTCCGAATAATTTCACGGTTTGGACTAATACCGTCTTTGTTTACCGAATAGCCCAAATAATCTATTTTCTTCTTGAGGAATGAACACTTTTCAAGTTTTAGTGCTAAAAGGTTATTGACAACTAAGCCAAACACTTTCCTAAGGACTGAGATGCTTTCGGATGCCACTAACAAATCATCCATATAAATTAACACCTAATTGGACTAGGACAATGTATCGAGAAAAGACATTAGGGGAATTACAGTAACCAAACGGCATCCGTAAAAATTCGAACTGTCCTGCCTGGGTAACAAATGCAGTATTTAATTGAATCTTGCTCTACTTTGACATGATAAAATGCATCTTTAGGGTCTAATCGGGCAAAATATCTTTTACCCTTCAGAAAATTGAACTGATCTTCGATAATGGGCATAGGAAAGTTGTCACGTCTCACAATCTTATTTAAAGGCCGAAAATCTATACACATTCGTGTGTCGCCATTCTTTTTCTTAACTAAAACTATCTGCGAACAATACTCTGAATGGCTGGGGGCAATTATGTCTGTCTCTAATAAATCATTCACAATTTTATCGACTTTTCCCTTTCAATAAAAAAACAATCGTCTAGGTCGATAATAAAATGGTAAATGATTTGGTTTAGTTAATATTTTTATTCCATAATTAATTAAGAGTTTATCTTTCTTAGCAGGCTCAACATAATGCTCAATGAATGCATTTTCTAGTTTAACTTTATCGCAAACTGCTAAGCTTACTTTTATATCCAAAGGTACCACGAGTTTATGCTGTATGTCATTGATTAATAATAGATCATTTTGGCATAAACTAGAATCGACGGTTGCATTGGTTACTTTAAATTCAATTTTATCAGTAAGAATTAACTTAAAAGTTGAACAAGAAATAAAATCTCTACCTAACACACAGTCATAATTCATAGTACCTTTGGGCACCACATGAAAGTTAATCATAACATTAAATCCTTCGACCTTAATTAAATCATTAAATAATCCTAATATAACTAAAGGCGAGCCATTAATACCAGAATATCCATCATTTCGTTCTTAAGGTTCACATCAATTAATAAAATTGGGCTGCCAGTATCAATTACTGACTTTAAAGGATACCGATACTTCTCTAAATGCACCATCACTGTATATGCTGCAACAGTCTTCTGTCCATTCTCCTTCTTTATCGCCTCAAATGTTCCGACGTACCAGAAAATAGGAGAGGATTTGTGGAATCAGGTTGCGGGGCAGAATCTAAACGTCGTAGCTTCCGACATACCTTTTGCTGGTGTCGACTGTCCCGACATTCATAACATGATCCCCTTTGTCTTCTCGTTTTCGGGCATTCAAAAGCTCGATGATTCACACCATTGCAATTATAACACCGCAGCGTGTTATTGGTATCTTGGCTTTGCAAGACTGCATTATCGAATCCATCAATTACATATTCAATTATGTCGGCCTCCTTCAGATTCAACCGATTTGCCAAGATCACTTTTTCGTTAAAATACAGTGCGAATTTCTCGTTTTGCCTCCAACGACGAGATTCCATTTTCTTCAACAAATTAATTCTACTTGGTCTACTGGCAAACATAGACTTAATTTCCTTCTTAAAAAGCTCAAAGGGCATCGTAATATAATCGATCTTCGAATGATACCATTCCAATGCCACACCACTCACTTTTGTAACCATAATAACCTACATAATCTCCTCTGATACTCCATAAGCTGTTTGCACGGCCTCGATTTTGGAAATCCAATTTTCAACATCCTCACTTGAATCCCCTGAAAAAGTTGGCAATAAGGCGGCAACTTCTTTGTTCGAATACCTGGGCGGTGACGGTAATAATAATAAACCACCTCAAAACAAAAACCCTAACTAACTATAAAAGTTACTGACAGAACTAGCGCGAAATTTAAATTTCAAATTTTGTTCTACTACCGAGAGTAAAATGTAATTGATATTAATTGGGTGACTTAAACTTATTAGACAATTTAAAGCCGGATAATTTAGCATTGCAATAAGTAAACACAATAGCTGAACATGATTTCGTCTATCATTAATAAATTTGCCAGAAAAATTGAAATTGGTAAGACTTGCATAGATAATATCTTTTTTGAAACCGAAAAATTATTAACAAAAGAAAATGTGATTAGCGTAGTGCTGCATGCTAATATTACGGATCATTATGTAATCGTGCAGGAATAAAGGTTGCGATAATGAACTCCCAATACACTATTTCTAAAGAGTACACATGTATTATATAGTAACAAAGCAGTTTCCGTAGAAAAATGTTTTACTGTTTTTAAGTACCCATGCTAACTTCCGATGGACCTCTTTCGCACATTCCTCAGTATAGTCCGGGAGCACAATGTAAAAAAACTGATCCCCATGGCAAACTTAATGAAGGGAAGGTGCCAGTGGTGTCATTTTATCAGAAAAATAATGTAGTTTAGTAATTTTGATGGTGACACCCTCACAGGTGTGGCGTATGACTGTATGACGTCATCCAAGATAGCCACCATGGCATTATAAACAAACTGCATTATCTCGGTCGCTATCTAACCGATTTTAACCTTTTTGGCTTGTTGAAATCAAATTTTTAGTAGCTAAAAGAAATGTTATTTACATGTTTTGCGACAAAGTAATATTTTCGTTGATACTTTTATTAAGGTAAATAAAAAAAATAAAATTGTTAAAAATTTTTGCATCGGCTTCTTCTTGACTACTTTTTAATTCAATCCAAAGAACCATGCGTTGCAGAAACTTTAGTACGCCATGAAACAACGCATTTCTTGCTGATTTTTTGGCATGACATATAATTTTGTCAGCAAGGTAAATGGTTAATTCATCTCTGGTACAAGTATGTGACGATAGCTTTTTCATATTTGTATTTGAAATGTCAGTAGTATCACATATTTTGTACTGTGTTGCTACACCTCCAGGGAGCCTCTTTCCTCTAGCATGCCAAAAACAATATGAAGTTCATCATACTGACAGTATTTCCTTTGAATCTTTTGGGTGAACACATCAGCAAGATCTGCACAGGTTTTCACTCCGATGGTTTTATCAAGAACCTGCAATTCTCCCATACCGTCCACGATTGCAATCCAGCTGTTTGGTTGGTGATCCAGAACCGATGATAAGGAGTAGTTTGTGGCGGGTCTCACAACAGACTTCAAGATATGAATTTATACATTGTTCCATCTTGTGCAAACATCGATCCAGGCACAGCCGACATTTTGTACTTCCCTAAGATTGTGCGTAGGTCTACATCTCTTTGAGATCGTGCGACAATCAAAATTCGTGCAAAAAGAGAACGATCTGCATTCAGCTCTGTAATCAGATCCAGCAATCTTTACTGTTACTTGTTTTTTGGTGGTAGAATAGTTTTGGTTTGTTCCTTTTGATAGGTGCCCAGAGATTGACTGGTCTACCAAGAAGTCTGTCAGACTTAAATGCCTCGTACATTTCTCTTCCTAATAATTCAATTCGGTTAACATCTAATGTGACTTGCTCGCTGAATACAACTTTTTCTGCTATGTCCATGAACTCCTGATCCTCTAATTTAAAAAGATTTCCAATCGCTTCAGTTCACCGTATAAAATTGAAATGACTCTATCTTGGGCTTTAGCAGATGTTTCATTACTTTTATGGTGCTTTCTAGCTTTTTGGCTGAGTGAACTATTCACATATTCAGTATTTCTTGTGATACCCTTAAGAAAAACGAGCAAGAGAACTGAGTTGCTGTGTTATTCCAACTAGTCCAAAACGGTATGTTAGACGTATTTACTACCCAGTTGCCCTTTTTGAACTCATTCGAAATGTATGGAACTGATTCTTTCAAATTGCTCATTTCAGCAAGGTACCAACCGGTCATTCCAGAATAGTTTGTCAAAGCTAAAGCAAAGAAGTATTTAACAAACTATTCTAGTGAGGAAAGATGCAGTTCCCAATTACCAGTTCTAACAGATCTCATGAATAGTAACAAACAATCAACCATTCTCATGTATTGTAATAGCATTCGGAATGTTGGTTTTAGTTCTTCCTTTCATCTTGTTTAAGAAATTGCACTTCTGCATTGCTAAGAAAAGTTTATTAACATTTCATTATCAACATACTCGTAGTTCTTGCATTTCATTATAAACACTAATGTACAAAGCGTTATGTTCTTCAAAAAAAAATACTAAAAGTAGCAATCTTGCAAAACGACTAGGGTCCGAATGTGTGCTTCAATTGAACTCTTGAACTTGTTACCCATAATGATTTGACTGTCTGTGTTATCACCATACAGCACAAATCAGGAATCATCAACGAAACATCCAGTTGCACGTATCATTGCAAAATCTGTGTGCAACTTGCCTGGCCAAACAATTTAACAGTGATGGAGATCACCTCGTGACATAATTAGTTGCTGGACTGCCTTGTAAAGACCCAAGTCTACAGTCTACATTTGAAATTATTATTGCTACAGATGTGTTTATTAACAAATTCTGGATGGATGAGGAAAGTTAATTCAGCTGAATGGTCTGTGGGGCTAGCCGGTATTATTGGTAGGATACATACTCTTGTCTTCCTTTCTAAAACATTCAATTGCGCTGAGTTATACGCTGACCATGCTGGTATGTGCGTTTTGTCCAATCTATCTGATGGGTCAGCTATGTGTTCTATGTCAACAGGTTTTAGGTCACGTATTTCTCTCTGTAATCCAGGATGCGGTGTGTATCCCGATGACCACTTTAAACATTTTGCTAAGTAGTCACGCCATGTCTAGGGAAGCATTTTGTGTTAGAGCTGTTTTGGTCGAACATAGTACCTTTTTTGTAAAAGTTGGGTTTACTGACTTAATGTTCTTTGGACCTTTGTATTCCATTAAAGTGGTCATACAATGAGGAAGATCTGTTAATGAGCGACTTGTCGCTGAACTTCAAACTTTTGTCATTTTACATTGGTGGTAAGCACTCTTGGCAGCAGACCATGACTTTTCCGTGTAGAGTACCTTTACCATCAGGAGTATCTTCGAGGAAATCTCTATTATCTGCTGCACGATATATAAAACCTCCCTCTGACAAAATCTTGTGAAATATACACCCACAATTTTTATCCATTTGGTGCATAACCTCTTTTGCTCTAGGCGCAGAATTTTGCCGTATTCAACAGAGCACCCTATACTATGCAAAAGCTGGACAAGGAATTTGCTGCGAGTATTGGAATGAGTTGCCAAACCAACACTCACTTGTAGTTTATTAATTTGACTTTCTATTGATAGTTCAATTTAAATTATTCAATTAAAGATAATTTCGTTTATTTGTTTCATATCCAAAATAAGTACCAAAACAATTAAAAACTAACACGATTTAAATTCATCACTAAAACGAGACATTTTGTGCTGTAATCTTTGATATATTAGGCCGATTTCAATTTTCTTTTCACCAAATGATTGCTATTGTTATCCCCTTTCCAATGACGTATCATAAGTGGTAGGATGCCATTAGAATTTGGAGGTTATATGTGCAAGAGCGAGCACAGCGCCCTCTACTATTGAGATAATTATGCATTTTAATGTCCCCTTCGTAAATAAATTAACGTGTGTTCTTATTTCGACATCTCCATTTGTTTACCAGATATTAAGGGTGGATCGTTTTAAAATGAACACACTGTATGTACTTAGACTAATGTTCATACAAGGTACGTTAGGGAAAAATTTTTTTGTAAAAACAGAGCTGAACAAATTAATAGTTTCTTTCTACAATATCATCAAAGCTTTCACTTAGTACTATTTATACAGAAAAATAAAACAAAAGAATTAACTTTATTCAAAACTTTTATTCACTTTAAAATGAATAAAATATAACATAAGTGTATGCAAACAATACGTTACAATACTAACATAGTTCCAATAAATACTGAAGGTTATGATATTTTACTTGAAAAATTATTATTAGCAAGCACCAACCGATCGTATATACCATTCTTTAGGCACTTCAGGCATGTCGCGATTTACTGGCAGCGATGGATTAACACAATTTCGTGAACTGTACAGCTTGATGCAGGTTCCTGGTACCGCTATTTTTACAGATTTTACACCACGCAAAACAGAATCCACCTGATGACATATTCTTGTCACCTTAGGATCGAGTATATTCTGAGTGTTTCCTTGATAGTGTCGTTCACTATACAAGTAAGCGACGGTACGTTGCGAATTCACGCAATTGATACATAAAAGTGCTCCGGCTACCACAACGACCGCTAGTTTCAGCATACTTTTATTTGGACAATTAACACTGGAAAAACGAGTATTTCAAACGCTATTTATATACAGCAAGTGTTCATTTAGTCAATAATCAAAACGAATTGATTTAACAACGCAATTGTTCTTAATGCAAAAAAGATTCTTTCTTGCGGTCATAAAATAAATTAAAAATGTAATCTACTAAATTTGTTTAAAATTTCCCTTTCATCATTCGCCACGCTTTATTTTCAAAGTAATTAAATACCAAGTAATACACATCTTTGTTTTTCTTGTAGGGTCTATGAAGATAGTTAGCCCAAGTAACTCCACTATATTACATCCTTCCTTCACAAGAAAAACCCAGAACTAAATTCTTTAATTAGTTCTTTGAAATTGACTTAATCAAGAGTTCACTCAGGGTTCTACTCCTAAGCAAGTGCCTCGGTATTACAATTGTTTTCATATTTATTGGAACTTATACAGTGGTTCATCAAGTTTATGGAATTGATGAAATGTAAAACTACTTTCTACAAGTTTGCCTTACCACTTAGCCAACAAATGTTTGGTTGACTCAAAAACTAATTGAAGCCATCGTTCGTTTTTTTAATTTCTGTTATGAATCTGAGGTCCTTCGACACCGAAAAAAGCCATGCGATTTATTTTTATTCAGGGCTGTTGGGATAAAGAAAAGCTAAATTTACACAACAGGATCAGGATCAACCAAGATTTCTTTTACAAGAGCACAACTTTTAGAGCTACAAAGCAGATTTGGGACAATAGATTATAGTTACTATTCGCTTTTTGCTTTTACTACTCCAGACAGTCATCTTTAACAATGTAAAACTGATCATAATTATGCGATACAAAGCGATTATCAAAATTTAAAATGCAAGGCATCGGAATACCTTAGAAAATGTAAAATGAATAATTGTTACATACCTTTATATTATGATTTAAAATGCCAACAATGCGAAGCAAAGGATAATGAAGAATATGTCTTTTTATATCTGGAATAACATATTATTGTGCAAAACCTTCTTAGAAAATGATTGTGTTTCTTTTAAAGTAAAAATTATTATTACATCTATTTTTAACGGAAAGGGACACGCATAGCTCTTAGTAAGGGCTGCTTCAACTGAAGAGATGCGTAGGCTTAAGAAACATCTTAAGCTACAACTCATTTAACTTATTATACATCATTGCGCAATGTGGATATTAATGCTAATAGAGTATTAATATAAATATAAAACATGAAATGTAATTCTATAAATAAATTTTTAATAATGTAGAATATAAAATATGCTAATAAATAATCATGGATTATATTAAGTTATATGAATAATATAAAAATGGTTATGCAACAGGCATTTGTATTTACCAACAAATTAAAATAGTAGTAGAAGTAAAACAAATATCATCTGTATAATCTGATCTAATATTGATGCTATATTAGGAACAAATATTAGTAACATGTTACCTAAACATATTCAGGCTATATCTATATTTTATATTACTAGCATATTATACAATGATGCGGTTATTACATTTACAGTTTTACGATATCCTGGACAGAAATCTCTAGAAGGAGTTATGGCGAGTGGGGCCGTGTTGACTCTTGCACCTTGTGTGGTTGCGGGGATGACTATGAGATGTTGAACGTTGAACGTTGAACTTCCTGGCTGATGGATCTCCGAATTTAAATTCCCATATCCTTCGTCTGTAGTTTTCTTCACCTGGAGTAGATGTTGTGGCTTGCTTCTATTGGCAGCGGGCCCTTGGGTTGGCAGTTGGGCTTGGTTACTTCTTAGGCCTGGATGGCTTCGAGAACGTCCTGGAGGAAGGATCCGATGGCGGACAGCATCTCCGGGAGACCGGGGGCCTCGCAGAGACGCTGACCGGCTGTCTTCAGCGCTCGGGTGAGCTTCGTGAAGTCCAGGCTTCCCAGCAGGTTTAACCAGTTCGGGGAACCGGCGCTGCTAGCTGGTGCGACTGGCGCGCTTTCCTCACGGAGTGTGGGGGCGGCGGCTTGCCGTACGGCCTGTTGCCTTGGCTGCGGGGTTGCGGGTCGCGGAGCTGATTCGCCCCGGGTGGTGGATGCAGAGGTCCGCTCTCCTGGAGTAGACGCTTTGTCCGTCGACGCGCTCGCTACTCGGGGATACCTGGGGCACCCCTTGTAGTTCGCCGGATGTGGACCAGCACAGTTGGCACATGTGGCTGGCGTCTGTTTGGACTTGGCGCAATCTCCGGTGTGATGGGCACCGGCGCATTTCACGCACCTGGGTGGGGCGTTGCAGCATCGCTGCGAATGTCCGAACCGTTGACACCGGTGGCATTGACCTGTCGTTGCTCGGCTCCGCGGGGATTCCACGGACACCCTCAGACCGAGTACCTCCTTGGTCCCGAACATCTCCTTGGCCGCTTCGCGGGACTTGTCTAGAATGACGAGCACCAGCGGTATGGGGATACGCTCCGGACCTCGGCGCATCCGGTGAACAGAAAGAACCGGGAGGCCTCTGCTAGAGAGAGCCTCCTTTACTTCCTCGACGGGGATCGGTTCCGGGATGCCCCGGAGGACGACCTTGAGCGGTTTCTCCTTCGTCAGCTGGTAGGCGTGGAAGGATAGACCCAACCTCGTGAGGAGATCCTTGATCCCGCGGTAGTCACGCTCCGCCTGCGGCTTGATCATAATGCCGTCGCGGAGGTTTTTGGCCTTCGCGACAGCGAGATCAAGCCGTGTGAGTTCCGTCGAGATGCGAACCCAGTCGTTCTTCGAGTGAAGGATTATGGGAGGCACCCTTGGGAGACACGCGGCGGGGCCCCCTCGGAGAACGGCGTCGTTCTCGGCTCCTAAAGCGGAGAAGCGGTTCGCCGTCGGGGCCGCTAGCGCTTCCGCAGCGGGAGAATCTCGGCGTCTTCTCTTCGATCGACTGGTGACTTTTGTAAAGTCGTCGTCGCAGTCGGATTCGTAGCTGCTGCTACCGTCCTGGACAGAGGAGGCGCACGACATCACGTCGCTGTCCCTCGGCGGTGTCTCGGAGTGCGAGGTGCCGGCGCCGTGGCTCCCCAGAGGGGCGGCGGGGGAATCCGAGGTCGCCCTCGGCGGCTGAATAGTTGCCGCTAAGCCGCTGTCCACGGCCGGTGCGCTGGCCTGCCCGGAGGCAGCAGCGTCCGTGCCGGTGGGAGCGGCGTCGCAGTCGGCGGGTGCTACGACCACACCTGGGGGGGAGGCCGCGCCACCACGAACCGTGGCGGCGCGCTCCCTTGCAGTCTTCTTCTTCGCCCGCTGCCTCTGCCTCTTCGACATCTTCTTCCCGTTGTCGGTGGTGGTGGCGGCGGCGTCGGTGGTGGTGGCGTCGGTGGTGGTGGCGTCGGCGTCGGTGGCGTCTTCTTCCATGGCGGCATCTTCGGTCGGTTCTTCAAGCTGGCCTTGCTCTTTATCCTGGGTTGGGTTGGAGGCTGTCGGTTGGTTGGCGAAGTGTTCTCCGATGTCTTCAATTTGTAGTCCCATGAAACGTGGGTATTTGAGATTGTATTGCAGAACACAATCCATTCCTAGGCCGCGAACAACATGATCAAAGAAGACAAGCTTGTCTTCCATGTCAAGTGCTCGAAGGTCTTCACGAGGCATGTCCATCTTAAAAGGTGGCTAAGTCTTGTGTGGAGTCTTTATCGTCAGAGCGGAGCTCTGTAAAACACGTCTGTACTGCTCGGCTGCCGGGAGAAGTGTGACTATGAGATGTCGGCGCTAAAGCTCTATATATAGAGCAGCATGAAGTTGTGAGAATTATAAAACGTTGTACTCTACTGATTAGAACAGAATAACGTAGAAACAGATCTATCTAGGGGTACTTCTATACAATCCTCTCGCATATTTAAAACTTTTGGAGAGCACTTTTCTTGTATTGTATTATTTTATATCTATACACTCTAATTTGAATAAATATTAGCGGAACATTATGAGAAAATATTAAGAAAGTATTTTCAGCTAATATAAGGAAAATATTCAAAAATGTAAATTGTGTAATACTGCGTGCTGCTTGGCACCAAATGTAATTTAAATATTCCTTCCAAATATTATCTTAAATTTTGAAATAATGTTCGTACAATGTTATTACCGAATATTAACAGAAGATAATGAGAATATATCAAGAACATATTTTAAGATAATATAAGGAAAATATTCAAAAATGTTACATTTAATATTACTGGAATATTTTTTGAAAATATTTTTATAATATTGTGTGCTGCTTGGGTTGCATCGTTTTTTAAGCGGCGCTGTTGACATGGGTAGTGTCAAGTGTAATAATATTGTGTACTTGTTATTTAATTAGCGATGGAAGAACTGTTGAGACTGTGGGGATTGCCAGAAGAAGTGATAGAGAGTTTCAAACGTAAGTATTAAAAAATACAGTTTTTATTCTATCTATACAAATATTTTCTTCTTTAATATAAAACAAGTAGCTGGGACGCTATTTTAATTTATTATGTAGTTTGTTAATATTGACTACATACATATTTTGACATTACATAAGTGCAAAGCAGGCTTTAAAGACCGTTATTAGAATAGGGCCCAGTATACTGTGCCTTCTTAAAAGGGGAACTGGTAAGATGAATGGAGGTAGATGACGCCACCATCGAAAATTGTTAATATTTTCTCCTGAACACATCTTTCTTAATCAGTTCTTCTTACCATAAAAAAGTAGACTACTAAAAAGCTTATTATTAAAAGAAGGGATGGGTGTGAGTATCACTTTCCATTATGGAGAAATACCGCAAAGAATGCTAGTGAAACATTACAGTTTCAAAGATTTTACAAAACGCAAACTTAAATTTGAATACCGCAATACGTGCAGGTTATATTACTGAGTAATGTAACACCTTTAATTTTACAATAAATTTAGGGATAAAATTAATTGGTTCATGCAAAACTTGTATATGACAGACAGGTGATTTATTGCTTGGTTTGGATAGCTGTATTATATCAGCCATTGGATAGAAGAGGGCACACACAAACATCAATTCTGAAAATTTGAATTTAATAAACTAACGAATAATACAACAAATAAAAAAATGACAAATAGTAGAACAATGATCTTCAATTGTCTGGAATTTGGTACTATGTGACTAGTGTCCATTTTAGAAGATAATTCTTGTTTTATCTTTTTACTCCCTCAGGTAAATGAATTTTACTTCATTGTAATTATTGCAGTGGAGTTCATGCGTAAATAATTGCTGTCATAAGTTACATTTCTTTGTCCCATTGACACTAACGCCCAGCTGTTCACTGTATTTTAAATGGCAAATCCTTTTGATGGATACTATAATTGTTCAATGGTGCGTAAACATTCAATCCCACTTTAGCTTTTTTGTTCCGCTTAGGCCTTTTTGCTGCTGCTCAATCTATTGCAAAGCTAAAGAATAAAAATTCTGAATGCTAATGTTCATGCCGCCAAGATCCATAGACAAGGGCAGAATCTTGAGTGACGCAAACTAATCTAATCTAATCTAATCTAATCGGGAACTCGATTCGGTTTTATCAAAAATGCCGTAAAATATATTTTCTTGCAAAACAAAATCTCTAAAATACTCGAATTTAAAATTAAAGTTACAAAAAACCCTACTCGACTAGTAAGTATTATTACTTTATAACACAACTCTACAAATTTATTACTTTCCTACTCTCACTATAAAACGCACTTTCTGAGTTATGACCATCCAAAACATAAAACGGAAATATTCACATTTCAGTGTGATTTTTTTGCAAAAATGCTTTTGTTCAAGAGTAGCCGTAAGACAATGAAAAAGCTCCTGCTGTGAACAAACCAAACAGTCACTGACATCGCATCATCGCGACTGTAAACTAAATAATAATGAAATTTGAAATGTTCTATTAAATGAAAATTCTGGTGAAAATGTAGAATTTATTTAATAAATATTATAAATATGTAAGAATAAAATAATATAAAACGTGCAGAAAAAAATTGGCGTCAACTGAACATTTCCAGACAGCAATTCACATTCTACTGTAAGGCAACCTATGGTCAAGTAGATAAAACTACTTGTTGTACCTGAACACTCTGAATGACTCGGTATGAAATAAATAAAAGACATGCAAGTGCCCTCTTTTGGTTTATAGTTACAATGTGACTTATTAACATTATTATCGGTTCAATTTCACCTAAAGTCGGCCCCCTCTTAAAATGTTAAACAGACGCGCGCGTGTACATGAATGGAAAGTTCCGAGTTCCTAAGTTGTGATTTATGAAAAGTGAAAGAAAAACAGTTTTTATTACATTTAGAAAGCTAGTTACAAAAACTTTGAAAGTGCACATATAGCAGAAAATCTTAATGCTCTTTTCACAAGATCTACAAATAATGAGTCTTTCCCCATCCTCGATGACATTCTTACTCCAAGGTTTTGAATATGCATATATATGCTGTGGCTTGCAGTGTTAAATACTTCAGTTAGTTTAGCTTTGACTGGACCATCTTAATCATGGTAATGGTGTAAACTGGCGTTGCGTGGATAGAAAGTGCAGATCAAAACTTTATGTAGATGATCTTGAAACAGTAGTGTTACAAAAAAGATGGCGAACACAATCATTCTATGTGCACAATGATATATCAGCAAAAGATATCAAATAGTGCAAAAAGAAAAGCAGTAGAGAATCCTAGCGAGAAACCATGTAAAATAATTCACTGCGAGTGAAAATTAGACACATCAACAATTAACACGTTTACCACAAAAGACATTTTTAATATAAGAAAATGCATGTATCAAGCACGCTGATCCATACTTCTACCGCTACCAAGCTGTCTGTCAAAGGTAACATACTATTGTAACGCGCCACCCTCGAATATACTAGAAAAGTCCTGAACAGTCTCGAACAAGCTGGTCGAATGTGCCGAAGAAGAATATTTTCAGAAGATGAAAAGTTTTACACAAAAATGAGCATTTAATTAATAATAAAAAAACATGTTTATGGTCTTAGGTTGCTTCAGTAATAAGAGATTCAATTAATATAAGACAAAAACTAAAAAGTACAGAAATAATATATTAAAACTACAAAATTAGTTTCTTGATCAATCATTTATTATTGCAAACGTGGAACATTTACGTTAGTGATTGACGAACAAGATAGAGCTGTTGGAATGGGATTTTTTCTAGCAATGTTCAAACATTTGCTGATAGAGGGCAATATTGTATTTAGCGGTCCTATACCTATCTTGTTTTAAAATGTGGTAGAGAGAGATGATGTATTTATTAAAACACGTGATAGAAATATTGCCATTGTTGTCGCAAGCGTAGAGAGAGCAGGACCGATAGAACTAGTAGTACCATCTGTTAACAATTAGAGGCTGTCAACAATTCCATTGTTTTACTATTCAAACTAATTAATAAAACAGAATAACAGTAAACATACTACTACACCAAGTGCGTTAAAAGAATGTTTATTTACTAGAAGTATGTTTACCTCACGTCATTTAGAAACAAATTGACTTATTTTATCATACAGGTTGCCTGGAATTTTATGGGATATAGGTGATTCGATTTATTTGTATTAGTAGGCCGTTTTTAAAACAATAGTTGTCACTGACAAAATGCCCTAGTATCTTCTAGTATTTAATTAAAATAACTGAAGACCTTCAACACATGTGCTCTCCGTCAGGCATCACCAAGTTCCGTAAAATTCTAGGCAATTATAAACAATTACTAACTAAAATTATACAAATAAAATGCAGAATATTATTTTCAGGTGCTGCTCGCGACCTAGCTTCATGGGAATTCACTTACGCGTGATTTGTTGAAATTGTCAAGTTATGCAGAAATCGGTCAATGACGTCCATACGCACCCGCATGAAGTTAGGTCACCAACCACCACTGATTATTTTCAAAGATATCACAAATTTAATATTTGGTCCAGAAGCCGTTATTATCAATAACTTGCTGAAGTCTGCCTTGCATCGATGTTACCAAGTTCTGACAAACGTTTAGTCCCCGATGTCTTTTCCAAACCCAATGAGCATGCGTTTTCAGCTGGTTGGTGTTTCGAATTTGTATTGAACCATTCTCTACAGCATTCCACTGTTGAACAACAGCTGCCCACAGATTTTCAATTGGATTCAGGTCAGGTGACCTAGGTGGCCAATTGATAGGCACAACTTGGGGATTAGCCATGAACTATTCCTAAAACAGTGTACAGTGCTGCTATCCTGTACAAACAAAATGGGGTTCATTTTCCCATATACCGCGCTGATGACGCTGGGAAGCATCATGTTTTGAAGAATGGTTATATATTTCAACTGCCACACCTAATACCTCCACGAGGAAGAATTAAACTACCAACAGGAAGTCACTAGAAATTCTCTGTATCAGAGAGTGTTACGTCTATGATAGTACATGCGTAGGTAAGAACAATAACAATCATCATACTTATGTACAAAGTGTTTATAAAAGTTCCTGGGTCCAGTTGGCTATGGAATCTAATTTTGATGTGCCGCCTTGTTGATTTATTTCAATAACTAATACGTATTTGTTTTCTGTCATTTGTCAATTGCAAATATGTCACTGACTTGCATTTAGCAATGTAATTAATCTTGTGCTGAAATTTGTCATATTGTTCTACATTTTTTCTCTCTAATTGCGCTTATTGTACAAAAAAGTCTTTTTCAAGCCTAAAGTTGTTCTTGTGCTGTGTCTGCGTAATCATAGTAAGACTCTTACATACTGAAAACATTAAAAAATATTAATGGAATTTATTTTCAGCAGCATTGTAAACAATTGTCTATACTGTTCAACAAGACACGTTTATCGTTATGTCTTATTACCGGAATGGTGTAGTTCAGGAGGGAAATTGGACATATTCTATTCAAGCTAGCAAAGATGAATTTAGAATCCGATTTTCTGATGTGAATGGTCCGGATAACGCATTAATTACTCACACTGAAAATGTAGTTCGTCGATTTGCTATAACAGGATCTGTTGAAAAGGGTAAATCTTCAGGAAAACCTACTGTGAGTGCTGAAGCTGTCAAAGAAGTGAGACAAGCAATTGAAGAAAATTCACAAACCTCACTTCGCATAATTTTACTTCAATCGAAAATCCCTTTAAGTACATGTCAGAAAATTGTTAAAAAGCAACTGAAGTTATATCCTTAAAAAATAAAGACTGTGCAAGAATTTACACTACCAGATTATGGTAGTCGCAGAGAATATTGTACATGGTTTAAGAACAATATGAACGACGATTTGCTGGATTTGTTTTTTTACTTATTATTATTATTTAAAAGGTTATTTTTTAATTTTATTTAATATAATCTTTGCTTTCTTATGTTATTTGTGATTGTATTAGTATTTGTGTTGTTAGTTATGTACTGAATGTTTATTTTTGATGTTGTTGGTGTGAGCATATGCATAAACTTTTATTAATAAATGGCAAACCATATTTTTTTATTTTGTGATTATTCTTCTTTATTCTTAGCTACTGACATCGAGAAGAATGTGTTCTTTAACACTTTATTTTAGATTAGTTACATTCCTTCACAATAATTCTTTAAAAAGAACATAAGATTAGGCAACCAACGTGACAACTATGCAATGCGTGTAACGTGACAAACACTCTAATACATATCCTGTTTTTCAAAAGGCGACAAATCCAGCCGCAAGATTAAAATCACAGCCCACTGGACTCAAGAACTTTTATAAACACTTTGTATTTAGTCTTTAACAACAGGCTACTAAGTAGGTATCAACTGAACTTTTATGTTGTGATAACTTATTGATGTTAATAGTAACCAATTAAGATTTAATATATTATTTTTTCATTAATTGAACTTATTTGGTTTTTTGTTGTAGAATCCAGGAAAGATTGATGAAAAAATAACCCAGCAGAAAACATGGACTACAGAGAAAAGACAAACAGTTCAACCATATGTTCTTGTGGAAGGGCCGAATTTGTTAGATGTTAGAACATCTTATGTAGTGATGATATTAGTTTCAGTCCCTAAAAACCGCTTTTGATATGTTTTAAAGTATATCATGTAATGAGCCAATATCCAGTTCAGTCTGAACATATTTGGCTGATACTGCAACTAGGAATTTAGGAAACTAATACCAAATATGATAAACTAATGTAATACATCTACGAGATTTTAACAAAGTTAAATAACTAGCTATAATAAATTTAAAATTTAAGACAAAATTTAACAATTTAGAAGCTGAGAATATTATAGAACCATTCTTTAAATGTTCCTGATTAACAGATGGTGGTATATTTTTCTCTGTACTGTTATTTTTTGTTTAAAAGCTCTAATGAAAAATACTTTTTTTAAATAAAATCTAAAATTATTATCATCATCAGTACATTATTAATAGCAGAATGTAAATTTGATTCTAGCTTATTTCTTTGATATTCTGTTATATCAGCAAGTGCTTGTTTAATTATATCCAACAAACCAGATGACAAGAATTTTGAGACAGCTTCAATTACAGTCTGAATAGTAGAACGAACTTAAATTGTTATAAAGTTTGGAAACAATTCTTGTGATACTTTTTTCAAGCAATACTTTAAATTGTACAGTTTTTTCTTTAACTGATTTTAAGATATTAGAGGTACTGTTTGCATATGCATGATGAGAAGTATTGACTTTACCCATCAAGCATACTCACGTATAAATGACGTCGTTATTTGATCAACTATTACGTCAGATTGACGTTAATATTAAAGTTATAATGACGCAAAATGACGAAAATCGGACAAAGACCGATGACGTTATTATTATGACGTCATGTACATGACTTACTACTACCATGAAAACGACGTCAATGTTACGTCCTAGATTCGTCCACACTTTAATTGTTTAGTATTGATAAATGAAAGAGCAGTTGACCTCAAAGTAATTGGCCTTTTAAATAATTGATTATTTCTTTATTTTGCTCCTTTAAAGTTAACAGCAAGGATATAACCTTGTTTTGGAATGCTAAAAAAACTTTTAGTTAACACATGATAATAATAATGTATAAACCTTAAACTTACAAGTTAAATTGGTAGCTTCGTCCAGACTTTGAGCTGTAAAAGTAGTTAGAGTATCGCATCTTACTGCAGCTGAAGATGCAATGGAGCAAACTGATGATGTTGGGTGACTAAACGAATTAGTAGCTGTATTATTAGATTATTATTATTATTATTATTATTATTATTATTATTATTATTAGTATTATTATTATTACATCAATGCTAATCAGCTACTGAAAACACTAGCAAAAGATAATGTAGTCTTTGACTATTAGAAAATTCAAACGTGGCTGTAAATTAAGAAATTTTTAATTTATAAGTAACCTTTGCTTTTTCTTAAATTTGTTCGAACTTCATCTGATGTACTTTGTGAAAAGCTCTTACAAGGTTTTTTAAATGTCGTTTGATGGGCAATTTGTCATCAAGATCCGTCTGTATATCTGATGCAAATTGTTCTTGAGTAATTTTACTTGTCACAATTACAAAGTCATCTACAATAAGTTCATATAAACTGCAATATTACCAAAACACCAAGATTATTTTAACAAGTACATAATTGGAACAGAAATTCAAGGTTAGGTACCTCATTGGAAAAATACTAGCGTTATTGCATATAAGTGCCAATTATTTTCCTCTTAACCGCCTTATCATTTTGTTGTTTATAAGGGGTCCAAAATATCTCTTTTCTCCGAAGTTGTGCCTTGTTTTTATAGCTTTAATTTGATACCAACAAAAAAGAAATTTGATGAAAGGCAAATTAGTAATAATTGAGTAATAATCACATTATAGTGACCGAACTTTAGCGTGGCCCGGCGTTTAAGGTTCCCATATTTACTAAAATAATAGATGATCAATATATAAATGTGATATTTAATCAATTGAAAAATAGAGAAATGACGTAGGATTGCTAGATACCAACAACTAATGTGAGACCTTAAGAAAAGATTTTTTTAAATCATAAAAATGATATTACAATTTTCTACCTTCTGCTACTACAGTCAGTCAGAAAAAACTAGTCTAAAAAGGCAAAAAA
>VTPC01005183.1:66452-87043 GCA_011009095.1 Ignelater luminosus
AATCAGATCATGAATATACATATCTAGGTAGTTTAATCGCGAAAGATGGAAGATCCAAAAAAGAAATAAACAGCAGGATACACCAAGCTAAAACAGCATTCAAGAACAAAAAGCTGCTGTTGACGTCAAGGAATATAGCTGTGTGTTCAAACATATATGTGGATGTGAAACATTAACGACCGGTAAAACCGAGAAAAAGAAAATAGAAGCCTTAGAATCATGGTGTTATAGACGGGCATTGAGGATTAGTTAGATAGAAAGAAAAACGAATGAAGAGGTATTCAGTCAAATAAATGAAAAAAAGAAAGTAGGGAAACGTATAATAAAACCGAGAGACCAACTGATAGGACATATCCTCAGATGAGAAAGAATGTTAAAGACAATAATAGAATGGAAGGTAAATGGAACAAAACCCAGTAAGAAGGCCCCGGCTAAGGTACATCGACCAATGAACCAGTTATTACCATGATTGTGATTTTATTTAAGTAATCGGTTTCGTCCTTTATTGTTTCGAGTGGTAGCTCATGTAGGAGTGTTTGTTCAGGAAATCGCGCTGAGTATTAGTATTAGTTTCTTTTGGTTTGCTTCTAGCGTGAGCGGTGTTTGCTTGTTCGGAGAATCTGAGTTTAGCGCGAGGCTGAGTAATTTTGTGATTTGGTTGTGACGGAGTCGTTAGTTGGTTCAGCATTGTGCTGAGTGATGTAATGCTTCAGCTGTGGACTGAGTTGAATAAGGTTTTTTGGTTTGATTTTGATTCGAACTGTGTAGCTTATCGGGAGATAAAATTCAGCAGAGGCTGGATAGATTAGGATGCTGCTCAAAGTTTGATACAAAATTTAATACTGTTTTATATTCATGTATTCGAGTAATATACTGGATGTCCAGCCATCCTTGAATTTAAATTTGACTTCTCAAATTTAATCAGGATGTTTCTTATTTTTATTGTTAGTAATTTTAGTGATTTGTTGATTATATGATGCTTACCTAATTGTTTATTTTTAAACTTTTGTATTGGCACCCGTTATATTTTTTTAAATATATTTATTAACTAACAATTGCCTTTTACTGTGTCTATAATTTCCTTATTTCACGCTCAAGTCCATCCTCTGAGCTGGCCTAAGACTAAACAGCGTCTTAGTTAAAGTAGTAAGTGGTATTGTAGCTCAAGGTCTTGTTACAAATGGGAGGTTCAAAGAATTAACAAGTTGATTGGATTTTTTATAGAATAATCGATTCAACAAGACTACACTTAAAACAACAGCATTGATTGTTGCCTTACCTTTTTGGTTGCTATAATGCTAACTTCAAAACTGCCAAAATCAGTCAAAATCAAATATTAATTTAAAATTATTTATTAAGGAGTTATATTAAATTGTATTATAGTTAATGAAAGAACATTAAATACGAAAACCTCAATTATCTAAACAGACGCCAAAGGATTGTATATGATTCCACCCATTTGGTATTGTTTGCAGATCTTGATTAACTACTATTGATACGTCAGCACATTTTGGATCTGGGTACATTTCTACACATGCTCCTGGTTCCACTAATTTAATGGACTCCACAGTACCCATTTTAATGGTATCTAAAGTCTCACATCCACCCTCTGATACGGGATTATTCATAACCAACTCATTTCCTTTATAGTAAGGTCTACTATACAATTTGTAATAAACAGAATGTACGTAAGTGCTGGTTAAAAGCAACAAAACTACAACCGTTGGCGTTTTAAACATTTTCAATACGTTTGAGTTGTTTCAAATTTAAACAATAAATAATTTTATTATACTATTGTTTGTTAAGTTACAATAAATAACGATGATTATTAAAAAGTATAATTAAAACTATGGATAACGAAATATAACAAACTATTTACAAACAGAAAACGATTGCCTTTCTGTAATCAGTGTGCTCAACAGCTTAAAAGAAGATAACTCAAGAACAGCCAAAATAGCACGTCTTCTCATCTTTGTCTTTGTTTTTTAAGCGTTCTTACTTTTTTATGGCCGTGTTAGAATTATCGCACTCGGCTTTGCTACCCTAGAGGATGTCCTCTCCTCGGTTTAGAACTCTGCATCTTCATTTTCTGACTCTTCGGTTTGTCCTAGTACACAAGAATGTAATAATGTCTTTTAACACTCACTACAAATGGTCCTAAACGATTGATTCTCACTGTATGAAATGGTATGGAAACTCGTTGAATTATATGTAATTCGCCGTTAGGGTTACCTTTGATGTCCTTTATGATAAGCACACTTAATACACGCATCAATATACTTCTTGACCCTCCTTGCCATTTTGGTAAACCAATAGTAACGTTTTATATGATTTAGCGTTTTTTACGCAATAAAATGTCCACGTCTATCGTGACTCGCTTGAATAATTCTCCACGTCACTGCTTTTGGTACTATTCATTTCCAACCAGCTTCGGTTCTTCGACATACTCCATTATTTTCCAGTATATACTTTGCGTGCATTTGTTTAGCATCATGACTCGTTGGATTTTGTTTCAACACTTCAAATAGCATTTTTAACTTGGGATCTTGTAATTGTATGGTGAGTAACCAATCTTCTTCATTAATTCTCACAGATTATACACATCTAAATTGGCCTCTTCTATCTCCCGTCC
This sequence comes from Ignelater luminosus, assembly GCA_011009095.1. Lineage (NCBI taxonomy): Eukaryota > Metazoa > Arthropoda > Insecta > Coleoptera > Elateridae > Ignelater > Ignelater luminosus. Next base: position 69,085 of record VTPC01005183.1, read on the forward strand.
CTCCTCCGTCGGGTTTCTACTAAGAGCGTCTATATGTCTCATACTTTGCGCCGGTCGATGCTGCACTGCAAAATCATACTCCTGTAATTTGAGCAGCCATCGTCCAATCCTAGAGATAACATCTTTCTTTGTCATGATAGTTTTTAAAGAACGTCGACCTAGTTGGTATATTCGAAATCGTTCTGCCGTTTCTACGACCGCCAACGCTTCTAACTCATTACTATGATATTTAGATTCCAAGTCCGTCGTTTTTCGACTAAAATACCCTAGTGGTTTCCAGTTCTCTTTAGGAAGTCTCTGCAGTAATATACCTACTAATCCAATCTTAGAGGCGTCCGTATGAATCTGCAGCTGTGCGTGTGGATCGTATAAAGCGAGTGTTGGTCTCTCTGGCAATATCGCCTTTAATTTTTGAAAGGCTTGCTCTTGCTCTTCGTCCCATTGAAATTCTTCGTGCTTCTTTGTCAACTTCGTCAGTGGTGCAGCTATAAGAGAAAAATCTTGCACAAACCTCCGAAAGAAACCACACAATCCCAGAAATTGTCTAATTTCGCGCACATCTGTCGGTGTAGGGAAATGTTTTACTGCCTGCTACTTTTGCATTCCTGGTCGTATACCACATTCCACGACTTCGTAACACTAATACTCGACTTTCGCAAACAGACATTTACACTTTAACAATTGTAAAGTCAGTCCTACACCTCTAGCACATTTTTAAGTTGATAAAGTCCTTTGCTAATAGTTCTACTTGGTATTAGCATATCGTCCATGTATGCTGCTACAACTTCCGTTCCTATTCTGTCTATGGCACGATTCATTACCCGATCAAAGATACTCGATCCGTTTACTATCTCGAACGGTATTTTATTAAATTCATATTGCCCCTCCGTCGTCACAAAAGCGGTAAAGTGTTTTGAGTCTTTCGCGATCGGTATTTGGTAATATCCGCACACAAAGTCTAACGTTGTGAAGAACTGGCCCAACTCCTCGTCAACCACGGGCATCGGCATGTGCTCTTTCCGCGTTGTTGCATAAATACGCCGATAATCGATGCAGAGTCTTTTACTACCGTCCTTTTCTGGCACTAATATTGCAGGACTCGCATATTCTCGAATCATTCCCGCGTCTAAGAGTTCACTGATTAATTGTTTCATTACTTCGCGTTCCGCGTAAGGCAATCGATACGGTCGGTATCGCACTATGTCCTTGCTAGTCAATTCGATCTTCGCTTCTATTACGCCGGTAGATCCGAAACCCTTTAACTTTCTGGGAAAAATTTCTTGATAATCATTCATCAATTGAATCAACTTCTTTTCTTCCTCATCCGTTAATTTCACGCCAACGCTAAGAGCTGTTTCTTGAATACTCTCAACTTGTACTGTCTTCTGAAACCTTTCAATAACTAACTGATCAGCTTCTTTTATTACATGCACACTTGGTTGCTCCAACGCACTTCGACCAATAATCATTGCATCCTCTTGAGCTTCTTTGGTACGATTAACACTTCTACTTCCATTTTTATGTCTTCTAATACTATTATCAATGTTCGCTTACTCATAGCTTTGCATCTTACTTGCCCAAATCCTTGTAGAGTAAGTTTACGTGGCACATAGTTTAAACTCATCTCTTGGGCAACACCTTCTCTCGTGGTAACCACGTCGCTTCCTAAATCAATAAATGCCGTAACATATTTGCCTTCTACTTCCACAGTTTTGTAGTATTCATCTTTGTTTTCTCTAGCTCTTATTTTTAAACTTTAGGCGTCAGTACAGATAAATCTGTCTCACTTGTTTCGATTTTTCCAGTTTCCCTTTGGGACTTATCGTAACTTGCATCATTTTTATTATAAAGTTCTATTCTCTTCACACTTCGTGACTTTGAGGTGGAAGATGCCTGTGCATTTTTCTCAGGACATTCTGCTGCCTTATGTCCAAATTTATTGCAGTTAAAACATTTCATTCCCAAACTCTTGGCTTGACACCCGGCAGATATGTGCCTCTTTTTTCCACAATTAAAACACCGCTTCGCATCCATATCTTCTCACTTTTCTTTGCCTTTGGATTCTACCCGTATTTTTGTATGAACGTTTGAAACTTTTAATCTTTGGTGCCCTTTTAATACTACCGTATGCCGTAAGTTTTTCTTTAAATTCGCGACTATTTCTAGCCCTGTACGATAAAACTTTATTACTAACTTCATCTTCGATTCCATGGTATACTGAAGCAGAGCTTCATCTTTTATGTTTTCTCTACTAGCCAACTCCTTCATTGTAAAGTAGTACTCTTCAATCGTCTTATCTTTACGTATTTTTCTTCATGTCATTTGTAGGTGAAGGTGGGCACTGTTCACCTTGGTAGAGAATTCTCTCTTCAGCTTCTTGTTAAGAGCCTTTCACAAGACTATACCTCTTTCTGATTGAATAAATAATTTAGGAGTGCCTTTGAGTAGCCTTTTCTCAAAAATCAATTTTGGTTTTTCATTCCAACCCATCGAGAAGGCGCTTGTTTCAAATTCGGTGATTCAATTTTCAATTGGGTAATCGTCTTCACCTCCGAAAACGCGCATTATATCCTCGATATCTCTGAATGTTAGAACAAACTTTGTACCTTCAGGCTGGTGACCTTTTTTTTTGCGTAGACACTTCTGATCAATCATCCGACGGGTTGTTGTCCTCCTCTTCGCTTTTTGCCCTCTTAAATTGTTTCTTTCCACCATTCTTTGTCTTATTCTTCGTTTTATTTTGACCTTCGTCTTGGGCTATGGTCTGACTTCTTATCTTACTTGTTAGCGAGAATCGTCTTTGTTTATCTTCTTTTCGCGCTTCTTCTTCTCGTTTATGACTAAATTCATCTTAATCTTTTTCATCGTCTTCTGGATTTTCTTTTTCGTCTTCTTCTGTGCTTTCACCTTTTTCATTGTCTTCGTCTGGCATCAAAGTATTTTTATCTATAAGCCGATTGTAGATTAACACCTTATATAGGATTTATGGAGTCTGTAGTTTTCTGTATTTCATTCTTCCGTTATTATTTGTGAGAAATTAACCCTAATTTTGAAATTTTCATATTTTTTACTTTATACAAATTTCAATTTTAATGTTCAAATTGTTCGATTTGACTTGGAATTTGCTTTCTTCAAATGTCAGAAGGAAACTTCCTTATACTTCTCAAAAGATGAAATTGGTAAGGTAAAGAAACGCACTTCATGCACTTTAGTCCACTTTGTGGTAAATTACAGCGCCTTTTACAGGGTTTAGTTAGAGTATAATCAGAATCATCAATTCCATTGGCCATCATATTGGTATTGTATTTATAATTGGGTAGGATTAATTTTAATAATTACGAAGTACAGTTCTTATGAAGTATTAAGCAAATTTCTCCGATAAAATCGGCGAAAAGAGGATTTATTGGTAAGCCATGGAGTTTAACTTCAACAAATATGCCGACTTTTACTAGATTTATGGGGTTTGCAAAGGAAATGGTAATGCCGCGAAAGCTGAATACTCGAGAAGGTTTCCAAATCGACGCCAAACGTCAGCAAACGTATTTAGAGGAGTGGATCGGCGTTTGGGAGGTCAGATTATACAAGCTGTTGTTAAAGAACCTGGAAGTAGTACACGAAGAGTTGTTTGCCGACCTACGATCGGTTTGAGTAAATTTGTAATTTCTAAGTTTATTAATTTGTTGTAAATCTTAACTAAATCAAGTGAGGCTTGTTTAGTTACTGGATCTTTATAATTATCTCAAATTGCTTTCTCTAAGAGCAATTACGCATTCGGACACTTGCTTTGATCAACATTTTCATCTCAGTTTTACTGTCTCTATACTTGTTCATTAAATAAATAAATTAGTTAATTACTAATTTTCCAAAATATTCGTAAAAGATCAAAGTAATCCTAAAATATTTTTCATTAGCAAACAGATTATTTTACACCAAGTTTTATAGAACTACCAAGCATTATTCAGTAAACACAGATAGAAAAGAAAGAGTAATACTTCAAAAGCTTGTATTCACATAAAAAGAAATAAAATATTACATAGCACATCAATACATTGCAATATTACATAATTCCAGTAAATACCTGTACTTAACTAGAATTTATGCTTTTTTACTTGAAAGTTGAGTGCAAGGCCCAATCGATCTTAAATTCCAGTTTACGTCTGGTAGGTTCTGAGTTACTACCATCGAAGAACCAGTGCAACTATCGCCTCCGTACACCGTAATGCAAAGATCTGGAATCAGTAGTTGTATCGACCTTGTAGTACCCAACTGATTGATGTCCACGATCAAACATCCATCTTTGTTAGGATCGGTAAAGTCTTCCTGGATTCCTCGATAGTATGGTTCATTATACAATGCAACAGCGTATTCAGTTTGCGAATTCACGCAACTGTTGCATAGAAGCACCACGGCTACCACAACTACCGTTACTTTAAACATACTTTCTAGCTGTGAACTATTCGCACTGGAAATACGTCTATTTAGAACGCTATTTATACAAATAAAAGGTCTATTTCATTATTAAGGAAAACAAATTGATTCAATTATGCGATTGTTCCTAATACGAAATTCTTCTGTGCAGCCATAAAGATTCTAAAAATAAAATTTATTAAAAATAGAAAAAAACTTATTGTTTAGAATGTAATAGCTAATAAACAAATTAAACGGATCGGAAAGATTGCAAGAAGCCATTTCATCATTCGTTATGGTTTATCTACATTTTAATACCATGTCATGATTAAATTTTGATGTAGTTGTCACCATAAGCGTTTCTTCCCTAAATGTACTTTTAAACTCTTGGATTGCACATACTGAAAACATTTATTTCAAATTTTGTTTATAGTACAACCAAACGTCAACTAAATAAAATGTTGGTCCTTTTGGTCTACAGTGTTATGTGGGCGTTTTAAAAATAATTTGTTGAATTGTAATGATATTTTTATTTTAATATTTTTTTAACTACTGATACATGTTTTGGAATGAAAGTATACAAAAATAACTAATATGTTTAAGAAAGTATTCGTTCCACGAATGACGAGTTGCTCTTGGTCAGGTCCTACGTTATCTGCCGGGTTGGAACAGAGGTCTACGGACGTGATACTCTTAGATTATGATTAGGGGGTCACGGAAATGGTGCCCTTTGACTGCAAGAAGGGGGTCCTGGGAACTCTTGATAGTTACATATGAGAAGTTTCCTTAACAGCTCCCCGTGTAAAAAAAGATCGACTAGGCCGTAGGCTCAAAGTAAAGAGCACGGCTTTCTTCTGAGTAAATTGTAATTCTTTGTACTTTACTGAAGACCGATCTAATGAACTGAAATGGATAACTTGTACAGGGTTGGTTTTGCTTAAGCAGCAACCCAGGTCGATTGATACTTAAGGAATGTTCTGTTCTAATTAGATTCGCTAAAGGTCATGAGTTAGAGTGGTCCGATGAACGCTTGACAACTTATAGTACTCATGTTTCGCTCAGGACATAGAATTTCCGTCGTGGTAGGTCTAGATGAAGTTATTAATCATAAATTGGAACTGACATTAGTCCATGTAAAATCCCGGCCTTGAAGACTAACAATGTTGCAGTTGCTGGAAACTCTTGACAATGAAGAGCTTTTGAGTAGTACACGTTCACAAGGTTCTTGGTTAATTTGTAGTTGAACAGGTTGCTGTTTGCATAAGTTAAGGTCTAAAACAATTCTTCTAGCGCTGCCCAAGAATGTTTTGCAGAGAAACCCAGATCTTTCGAGAAACAGATCTCAAATTTCCACAAAGTTCTCACAGGAGATGCAAGACTTTTATTGGCATCGTACAAACCGGCTTATAAAATAGACAAATGTAAAAAGCTACATACTATTGCAGAGCTACTTATTCTACCAGCTGCTATATACATTGCAGAAACAATGTTTGGTGAAAGCTTCAAAAAATTTCTCTGTTAGACAATACAATTTGCTGAAGAACTAACGATATAGTTGTAAATATTCAGCAACAGCTTGAATCTGAATTAGTTGAGAAATTATTTGCCGTACAACCTGATGAAGGAAGTAATGATTCCCATTTGATTTGCTATATCGGAGTCCGCCAGATTCCTACAATAGTTGAAAAATTACTATTTTGCAAACCTATAGAAGAAGAGTAAGCAGTATCGAATGGTTCAGAATTGCAAACAGTGCTATTGTCAGCGCAAACATGCAGTAGAAAGATTGCATTGGAGTTTGTACCGATGGAACGCAATCCATGTCTGGTAGATAAAACGGTTGCAAGCACTTCAGGAGTAGTCTGGACATACTGCACGATTCATTGAGAAGCTTTAGCATCAAAATCGTTAAGTCCTTGGTTTGGCAGTAGTTATTGATGTAGTTAATTATATAAAAACCAGACTTCTAAAATCAAGAATCTTTGCTGCTCTTTGTGAAGATGTGGGAGCTGAACATAAATCATTGTTGTTTCATTCTTCATCCAGATGGTTGTCACGCAGTAAGGTGTTTATCTGAGAAATGAAATAGCGATATTCTTAAGCAACGAAGCCCATGAGCACGCGGAAGAATTTTACAACAAGTTATTTTTAATAAATTCAGAAGATGTAATTCACTCAATCTTCAACTTTATGGGAATAATACAAATATATTTGATTTAAGTGAAAAGACCAAGGTTTCTTGTAAGAAACTGCAGTTATGGAATAACAAAATAAAAGAAAACTGCTTTGAGAGGTTTTCTACGATGTGTGAATTTATTCAGAGTTTCTCGCCGAAAGAGAATCATAAACAAGTGTTGTTAAAGACAATGAAGGGTCATTCATAGAACTTGAGCACTAATTTCCGCAAATACTCTTTCGCAGAGGAAGATATTAAGTTGTGTGTGGCTTGAATTAGGTAATAAATTTATTTGACAGTATACCTACCGGTCTATCGCTTCAAGAAGAAAAACAACTGATAGTTTTTGCTTGAAGTAGCCCAGAAAAATCAAATTTGCTATTAAGTCTTTAACAAACTTCTGGATTGAACTGTATTAGAATTATTCTCTTACGTATTAAAGCTAAAGTGCTTCAGATACTGTTATCTTTTTCTGCGTACCTGTGCGAAATTGGTCTTTCTGCTGTAGCTGCTTTAAAATCTAAAATAGAAGCAAACTCTAAATAGAAAAGGAGCTCAGAGTAAGTATCTGAAATAGAAAATCAAATCTAGACAGGCTGTGTATGTACTACTTTCAAGCAGGCACATAGTAGTCATTATATCTGTGCCCTATGTCCAAAGCATGACAAACAAATACACTGAAACAGAAAATCAAATGATAATGCACAACATAGATATTATTGCATTATCAGAGACAAAAAAGAAAGGACAAGGGAACGAGAAATTAAGAAAATACATTCATCTTTCGTCAGTCTTTCTTTTGGTACGGAAAGAACGTCAAAGGTATTTGAAAGAATTCTTACCATCACTCTTAACTTGTTTGAAATCGAGACTATTGTAAGAAGAGTATATGCACTAAAGGACGACAACACCCAACAAATTAAAGATCAGTTTTATCACAAAAACTTAATAAGATAAACAGTCATCAAGACATTATAATTACAGGCGTCTTTAATGCTAGAGTAGACTCACAGGAAAATGATGAAGTTGGAGGTAAAGACGCAGAAGATGTGGTCAAAAACTCAGGTGAAGATCAATATAAACTACGGATACTCAACTCCTAATAGTCAAGATCAATTATTGACTAAGTTATCACCAGACAAAGTCCAAAAACAAAACCACAAAATTGTAGAGTGAAGCGTGGAGCTAATTGTGGAACTGATCACTATTTAGTGGTAGCCGTTTTGAAAAGAGACTACAAAGAAGAACCAACAAAACCAAAACCATGGAGATAAGAAAAGTAATATACGATACAACTATTTCTCCTGAAACAAGACAGCAGCAGAGACCTTTTTCACAGTAGACTAGAACAAGAACTAACTACCACGAACATAAGCAACGAAATTGAAGAAAAATACGAAAATATAAAAAGAGTGATATGCAAAGTTGCAAGGGAAGTTTTAGGAACAGAAAGTGGAAGAAAAGAAAAATCAAAACCTCCGTGGATGTTTAATGAGATACAAGACATGAGAAAGGAGAAACATAGCTCTTCCAAGAGGTAGCTAGGTACAAAGATGGCCCAGAATAGAGTAGAATATCAATCCAAAAATACAGAGCTACGACGACTAATAGAAATGGAAAAAATATTTCTAGGAACAATAAAATCTAGTGAGTGGCATGAAAGACGGTAAGAAGCTTGAAAAGCAACTGGACCAACAAAGCAATCGGCGATTTAATCCCAATACCAAAATAGACAAAACACTACGAACATCTGCTAGGTACAAATTGATTAGATAAAGAAGGACCAGACATAAATAAGGGTATGACAGTGGAGGAAGTTAGAACAGCACTATCTAAGATGAAGAATGGTCGGTCATCACGCCCGGGGAACATCCCGGTCGAATTATTGAAGGCAGAAAACCCTGGTCTGTTAAACAGAATAACATAGCTGATGAACAACTGCTGCCAACAGATACAGATACCATCAGAGTGAAAAATTGCATACTTGCTATCTATCTTTAGGAAGAGTAACAGAAGAGACCCAAACTGTTATTGTGATTTAAGTGTAAACAGTACAATAAGCAGGCTATTTAGCAAAGTCATAAATCATACATAGGTTTTAAATATTTTCTGTTGTCACATGCCAAATTTTGATTTAGAAAGGTTTGTTTGTCAGCACTGTTGTGCAAAAACAATTATTTTGTGGTTAATTTCTCATTTTGATTTTTATTGCTTTTTCGTTCACAAATCTAAGTAGGCTACAACTCAAAATAACAAAAGCAGATTGTGTTTTGTTTCATCTAAGTGTCACTTGTTAAATCAATTTTATGTTAAATGTATAATATCAAGTGAAATTAGAAGTTCAGTAGTTACCCTGTCAAAGAAAGAGGAAAGTATTCAAAAAGGAGGCGTTCAACGTACACTTGAAAGATATTGATTTACTGGAAAGCTTAAAAGTAAACCCAGATCAGGTCATCTAAGAAAAACCACAAAAATTGAAGATGATGCAGTTATCATCACGAGCAAACGCAATAGGCAATTAGCAGCTCCAGAAATTACCGCTAATCTAAACAGCAGGTTAGTGTAAGTATCATAAAACGATAGTTACGAAAAGTTGGTTTACTTGACAGAATAGCTGTGAAAAAAACACTCTTGAGAGAGTAAAAGATTAATTTGGGCAAAACAACACCATAATTGGACACGTAATCAATGGAAAAAAGTATTATGGGCAGAATAATCAAAATTTGAAATCTTCGGTTCAAAACGTTGTGTTTATGTAAGACGATCAGTTATAGAGAGAATATCAGATAAATGTGTTGTTGGGACTGTTAAGCACTGGGGAGATTTTTTAATGGTTTGAAGTTGTATCGGTAATAATAAGACTGAAGACCTACACAGAATAAAAAGTACTTTCAGTACAAAAACATTTTTGAGGATCATGCATTGCCTTCTGATAGGCACCTCATTGGGAGATGATTCATTTTCCGGCAGAACAATGATTTTAAACATTCTTCTAAATTATGCAAAAGCTTTTTGTCTGATAAAGAGCGAAGACGCAAAATAATAGTTATGGACTGGCCTCCACAATCGCCTGCTCTTAATCGGATCGAGCTTCTGTGGGAGGAGCTGGACAGGAAGGTTCGAAAAAATTTTCCAAAGTCACGTAATCATTTGTGGGAACTTCTTCAAGCAGCGTAGCAAGAAATCGATACTAAAACTTTGTAGTTTTTTATTTATAGATTTAATTAGAGTGTTTTTCTATAAAAAGTACAGCGTCGACTGTATTAAATTAATAATAACGTTTATTAACAAAAGTACCTTTGTTTTTCTTAAAAATAGTTTCCATAAGATGTACTCAGACTTTTGGCCGCTAGTGTAAATAATCTCTCTATTTTACAACAGTTATTGGAAAAGTTCAAAGCAGTAGCAAAGGAAATACATTTAGCATTTGTAGATACAGTTCCGAGGTTAAAGCTATGGGAAGCCTTGGAAGAGCCGCTTATTGAAGATCATAATGGAAATGTATAGAGATAACACCTTACAAATTAAAAAAGGCTGTACCCTTTCGCACAAAGGGACTCAGGCAGGGCTGCAGCATGTCTCCTATCTTACTTAATCTGTAGGGAGAAGCTGCTCTTAGAAGCTGGAAGGAAAGATGTGGCGAAATGGGAATTTCAGTAGATAAGATACGCTGTTTTCCCTTAGTTGTGCGGACGACCAAGTTGTGATTGCCCAGGACTCATCTGATTTTTAGTTCACGATGAAAAGGTTGTATCAGGATTATCAAAGATGAGATGAGTTGAACAAAAACAGAATATCTGGTAGTAAACAGCGATGCTTAATTTCAAATTCTGGTTAATGATGATGTGGCTATTAATCAAGTGGAGAAATTTAAGTACTTGGGAGCAATGGAATACGAGAAACAGAATTCAACAAAGTAAGAGAATCATAGAAAGCCTTAACTCCCTCTGGTGGGATCAAAACATTTCAAATAAAAATAAAAAGAGAGTAGGCAGAGCAATGGTGAAGACGGTTCTGTGTTATGGGTCGGAAGTATGGACTCTTGACGCAGATTCGACAAGACTATTAGCTGTAGAATTGGATTATATCAGAAGAAGCGCAAGAACATCAAAAATAGAAGGAAAAACGAATGAGACAATGAGAGTAAGAATGAAAGCAAAAAAGACGGTGATGAATAGGATAGAAAGAAGATCTCTGAAGTAGTTCGGACATATAATAAGGATGCTTGAAGAACGATGGCCAAAAAGAATATTTCAGCGAAGACCACAAAGAAGAAGAAAGCGGGGTAGACTATGTAGATTGTGCAAGGAGAATATGAGAAGATATACGAATGACCGCAACTTACAAGAAGAGGACACCCTAGGATGTTTTATTTATTTTAATGTTTGCGTTGTGATTATATTTTAAATTAATAAAAAAAAATATATCTGATGCCTTTCAAGCTACAGCGCCCTCCAGAGGGGCGCACCCACAGTTTGCGAATAGCTGCGCTAAGAAGCTAATGCGAACAGAATTATTCGACCATCGAAAAGGAATTGTTAGTCATAGTATGAGCTATCAAACAATTCAGGCCTTATCTTTATGGTCAAATATTCACCATTGTCTACCACTATCGTCCTTTAGTCTGAATCAAAAATTTCAAAGATCGAAATTCTACATTACTCTGTTGAAGATTTATGATATAATCTATAAACCAGCCAAAATAAATAAAAATGCCGACGCGCTTTCTAGAATTGTTGAAGAAATCAAGTTTCATCCAAGTATTATCATTAGTACACCATGGCCTTGGGCATGCTTTTTATCCTTATTTCACTCTTCTACTGCCAATGTCGTTGTCGTTATTGTAATTATAGTTAGCTATCCACTCTAAAAGACTTAGCTGACGACGCTCCACCAATCGAAGAAAGTGATTCTCTTCACTCTGAGACTACGGCCGTAGTGGATTTCTTTTTACACGGGGAGGTGTTAAGGAAACTTCTCATATATGTATCAAGAGTTCCCAGGACCCCCTTCTTGCAGTCAAAGGGCACCATTTCCGTGACCCCCTAATCATAATCTAAGAGTATCACGTCCGTAGACCTCTGTTCCAACCCCGGCGGATAACGTAGAACCTGATCAAGAGCAACTCGTCATTCGTGGAACGAATACTTCCTTAAACATATTAGTTATTTTTGTATACTTTCATTCCAAAACATGTATTAGTAGTTAAAAAAATATTAAAATAAAAATATAATTGCATTTCAACAAATTGTTTTTAAAACGCCCACATAACACTGTAGACCAAAAGGACCAACATTTTATTTAGTTGACGTTTGGTTATACTATAAACAAAATTTGAAATAAATGTTTTCAGTATGTGCAATTTAAAAGTTTAAAAGTACATTTAGGGAAGAAACGCTTATGGTGACAACTACATCAAAATTTAATCATGACATGGTATTAAAATATAGATAAACCATAACGAATGATGAAATGGCTTCTTGTAATCTTTCCGATTCAATTAATTTGTTTATTAGCTATTAAATTCTAAACAATAAGTTTTTTTCTATTTTTGGCAAATTTCGTACTGGTTTTTCAACTTTATTTTATTTTTAGAATCTTTATGGCTGTACAGAAAAATTTCGTATTAGGAACAATCGCATAATTGAATCAATTTGTTTTGCTTAATAATGAAATAGGACCTTTTATCTGTATAAATAGCGTTGTAAATAGACGTATTCCCAGTGCGAATAGTTCACAGCTAGAAAGTATGTTTAAAGTAACGGTAGTTGTGGTAGCCGTGGTGCTTCTATGCAACAGTTGCGTGAATTCGCAAAATCCAGACACTGTTGCTGCTTCATTGTACAATCGACAATTTTATGAAGGAAACCAAGAAGATGTTCCCGATCCGAACATATATGGATGTGTAAAAGTAGACATCGATATTTTGGGCACTACAAGTTCGGTAAAATTACACAAAGATGGACTTTGCATTAGGTTGCACGGAACCGACGATTGTACTGATTTTTCGATAAGAGTAGATGAAGACATACCGAAAACAGACCGTCCATGGTATGTACAATCGGTTGGTCCTTGCAGATCTCTCTCAAATAAAAAGCCATAAATTCTATTTAGGTACATGTATTTACTGGAATTATGTAATATTGAAATATATTGTTGTATTATGTAATATTTTATTCCTTTTTATGTAAATACAAGTTTTTGAATATTATCTTCTTTCTTTTCTATTCGTGCTAACTGAATAATACTTTGCAGCTGTATAGCGCTTGGTGTAAAATAATCTGCTTGCTAAAGAAATCTCAATATTTTAGGATTATTTTGATCTTTTATCAATATTTTAGAAAACAGTAATTAATTGATTTATTTATTTAATGAACAAATATACCGTGTGTCCAAAAAGTGTGGAATATCCTATATATCTCAGTAAATAAAAAAAAAATAAAAGTTGTTTAGTGTTTAGTTTTACAGTGCAGGGCAATACCAAATAACTATTTTATAAAAAAACAAAAGCGCAACGAATAATGCTTTAACTTTTTTTTAATGGGAAGGTATCCCTTTATTGTACTCATTTGATAGAAAATGTTTTTCTCTTATCAATGATGTAAAACTTTGATACACTCGCATAAGTAAATTTTGATTAAAACGCAAAAAATTGTTTGAATAACGCTTAAAAGTTTATTTATTCATCTGTTAACTTTCCAGACGCGGTCTTTTAAATTTTCAATATCATCTAGTCACATTATGGTCGGTGTGATACACTTTTGTTTGTTGCAACAATTGAATGCGTCGTAGAAATGTCAATTAATAACCGAACTGAAACGAAAAGTTATTTGTTTAATCAATTTAAGCATTTTTATTAACGTGAGGATAACAAAGTTACAAAAATAAGACTTGCTATGGATCATTTATCAGAAAAACATCGTATCGAAATTGTAATGATGCTGGGATATGGAGACAGAGGGAGAACACAGGAGGAAGTTTGCAATTTGTTTAATAACGTGCACCCCGAATACCATATTTCTCAGTCTACTGTAAGTAAAATTTTGCATAAATCTCATGAGACGGGTTCTGTCAAAGATCGTCCAAAAACGGGCAGACCTAAAGCTCTACATAATGAACAACGTGAAAATATAATGTTGGCTGTCGTAGAAAATTCACATGTTTCTGTTCGACAAATTGCTCGTGAACATACTTTGAAGAAATCCACTGCACACGAAGTTCTAAGAAAGGGGAAGTGGCATCCGTATAAACGTTGTATAGTTCAAGAACTATTAGAAGATGATTTAGATCGAAGATGGCAATTTTGCGAAGAAATAACACATACATAGGCTTCAGGAAGATGCAAATTTTCATAAAAATATTCACTTCACTGATGAGGCAACGTTTTGTTTGAATGGTACCATTAATAAACAAAACACGCGCTACTGGTCTTCGCTAAATCCTGGCTGGTATGTAGAAGGCCACATCCAATATCAGCAGAAAGTCAATGTCTGAACAGGAATTATTGGAACCCAAATTTGGGACCATTTTTTATAGAACATAATTTAACAGCAGATGCTTATCTAGATTTTTTAAGATTTGACTTAGTTCCTGCTTTAGCTGTTCTATTTCCTAATGAACTAGATCCAGATGTACCCCATAACAGAATATGGTTGCAACAAGACGGGTTCCTCCTCATTTCGGAATTAATATCCGACAGTTTCTTGATAATACTTTTCCTTATCGATGGATAGGCAGAAGAGGTGCAGTAGAATGGCCAGCTCGCTCGCCGGATTTAAGTGCACTTGATTTTTTTCTGTGGGACCATCTCAAAAATAAGATTTATGTCGATATGCCTGAAGATATTGAAACTCTAAAAGACCGTATTAGAACAGAGATTAGAGCTATCACACCAGAAACGATTCAAAATATAGTAAACGAATTTGAAAGATGACTTTATCATTGCCAAGGTGTAAATGGTGCACACTTTGAACACCTTCTATGAACTGTAGAGAGTAGTTATACAAAATTTTCAATTCGTAACAGATGAATATTGAAATAAACTTTCAAACAATTTTTTGCGTTTTAATCAAATTTTACTTATGCAAGTGTATCAAAGTTTTACATCATTAAAAAGAGAAAAACATTTTCTATCAAATGAGTACAATAAAGGGATACCTTCCCATTAAAAAACATTAAAGCATTATTCGTTGCGCTTTTGTTTTTTTAAAAACTAGTTATTTGGTATTGCTCTGTAATGTAAAACTAAACACTAAACAACTTTTATAGGAAGCATTTTTCCATAAAATGCATATTTACTGAGATGTATAGGATATTCCATACTTTTCGGACACACTGTATACGTATTGTGTATTCAGGCGATAGAACGTTTATTTTTAAAATACACAGAACTTGACAGATCACAAAGAAAACATAATAATCATAGAATGCGTTGCATGGTTGTAAAAATAGTTTTCTGTAATATCTAGTATCGCTTTGTTTCAATGGAAACCTCTGAATTACCGATAATACAATAAACGTAACGCATTCTTTCCTTTCAATTCTTAACCTATAAATGCCAATTTTCATGAATGCAATAATAAGATTTATAATAATTCTCTCAGATGTAATTTGGGAAATCTCAAGCGTCACACACTAAACTAAGATCGGTACAGCAGATGGTCTTACTTCAAGATTTAGTTTCACCACTAGTTTACTCACTCTAGCTGACTTTCTTTGCTGTGAAGATGATGTAGACACAACCGGTGTTCCATTAGAAGGCGGTTCTTCTGTTGATATTTGTGATGGAACGGTGCTGGTGCAGCTTGATCTGAACAACCTAATGATAAGGCAGGGGTTTGTTTGCAGACTACTTCAGCTTGCGAGTGGTGTCGGCTTAGCATATTCTGGGTTGCCGATGTCTGATCAAGTAATGAGGTAACATTTGGCAAAATTTTGCGATTAGTTATTGTTTCAGGCGACACTTCCAAATGCTTAAGGTGATTAATATGTCTCTTTATGACGTAACCATAATGCAAACGTCCAAGTAAGTCTACAACGGCGCCGCATTTCCATTGCATGGAAGATCCATAATTTCTTGATTGCACCCTACCTCCCAGACAAGTGCTGCTGGTTGTGAATCGGGGATCTGGGATTTAGGTCAAAAATGGAGAAAGCCCAGCCTAATTCGCAGATTTCTTCCTGGGGACTTTCCTCCACTAAACAGTGGTGTCGCTCGATAATAAAACAGAACTTTATTCAACTTTTCCCTGAGTGAGCCTTGTTCTGAAACGAGAGATTTGAGACGAATTTTCAAGGTTTAAACAAAGCTTCCTGCATGTCCATTTATTGCGGAATGTCCCCGGGGAATTGTTTTATGCTGGATGCCGTTCCGCTGGCAAAATGACGTAAACGCTTCAGAAGTGAAGATTGCAGCATTATTACTCACAAATATAGTTGGTAGTCCATTTCGGCTAAATAAATAGAAATAGTTGCGGCCGTGGTTGGAAAAGCTTGAGAAGCATTTAGAAAGGCTGTCAACGATTACTAGAAAATGGTGATTTAAAAATGGGCCGGCATAATCAATGTGAACGCGTTCCCAGTTGTCTTGCGTAAGCTCCCAAATATGAAGAGGTATTTTGACTGGGTCGTTCTTGAGTTTGGAGCACACAGAACATGATTTTGATAATTTGTCTATCTGTTTGTCCATATTTTTTCAATAACAAAATCGTCTTGCTAAGTTTTTTATTCTAACAACTCTCTGATTAGTGGAGTACAGTTCATTTAAAACATATGGTTGTAAAGTAAAAAATAACTAGATCACATTCAGTTTCTCTAGATAAAGATTTATGTGACTACGTCCGTCAGTAGAGATTTGGTTAATGGTTAATTTACAAATTTCATGCTCAATATCAGTGGTATTTGAAATTACAAGTAGAGGAGCTTTTGACAAATAATCAGCATTTTCATGCTTTTGCGAACGACGATATTTTATTTTGTAATCAAACAGTGCGTAGCGTAGAAGTCTGGATGCTGTTATTTCAAAAAGTTTTTTCTTAAGGCTAAATATATGGCACAAAGTTACAAGGGTAAACTTCCTGCCATAGATGTAAGGATAGAAAAGATGAAAACACCGATAAATTGGAGTTGCTTCCCAGTCTAACTGCGAATTATTTTTCTCAGCCACTGAGAGTGATCGGTATGCAAAAAATATGGGACGTTTGGTATCACCAATGATGTGAGACAAGATTCCAGATATACCTACAGGCCTTGCGTTTGTCGTAAGCACCAAGGGAAGATTTGGATCATATCGGACCACAACGGTATCGTTGGAGATTTCTTTGATTTTCTTAAAGGCATTTTCGCATTCTCTGATCCACTTGTAAACTGATCCTTTTTTGACGAGGCTATATATGGGAGACACAAGTCCTTAACAAATTTAGAATAAAATGTGACACATCCAATAAAAGTTTTAACGGTTTTAACGTTTTGGGGTCTAGGGGTATTGAGCAGGGCCTTTACTTTCTCTGGAGACTTTCGAATGTCTTTCTGATTCACAATATGGCCTAAATACTTTCAGAAGCAATAAAGACACTCTTTGATTTGTTAACATGCAGATTATATTTTTTGTAATTTTTGGAGACATGCTACAAGTTTTAGGTGACACTCAGTTAGAGTTGATCCCTAAATAACGATATCGTTGAAATAAGTTATTGTTCCCGGGAGTCCCCGAAGAACAGAATCTATGAACTTATGTTATTTATACTGACAATGTGATTAATTAAAAGCTGCGATTCTTCACAGGAAGAGTCATTATCTTCAACAACAAGATTAACTAATTTATTTTTTTTGTTTTTAGTTAGAGTTATCATGCACAGCTTTGCAGCATGTCCTGTTTTGTGGCAAAAGGAGCATTTAAGAATTGATCTGTCTTTCTGACAGTTCTTTACTAAATGGTCCTTCAAGTAACATTGTAGACAAATTCCGTCAAGGCCAAGAACAGCATAATTTATTTTAGATTTAGTTTTGTAGGGCTATCGATTGGGGTGCGTTGAATTTTTATTTGTAGAATTTTGACGTCGGGGAGGTTTTGATACAGTGACTTTATTTACTTCCCCTTCGGTAGCACTGGAAAGTACGCGATTTCCTAGTTTTGATGCTTCTAGGACCAGAGCTATTTTAGTGGCATTTCCAAATGAAAGATTTTTTTATCGCCAGAGTTTTTTAGAATGATGAGACCTTTTATAAACCGAGCTTGTAGAAAAACTTGAGCAATTGACTTCTTGGTTTGGGACAAACAAAGTTATATGTGGATGACAGTTTAGGTAGAGTAACTGCATTCTGAGCTATGGTTTTATTTGCTGCTTGCATTCAAGACAAGAATTTATGTTGTTCGAT